>OY856409.1:1461598771-1461883771 GCA_963693085.1 Alisma plantago-aquatica | reverse complement strand
TGTTTCATATCATATCTATAAACCTTCCACTATGAATTCACACTTATCATTCGTACTGACAGAGTAAATGAGTGTTACTAAACTTGTTCTCTGTATTTGGTGTGAGGAGGACACCAGAGGACAAAGGGGAAGAAATGGTGAAATATATTTATGCTTCTATTAACAAGTATCATCCCTATACTTTATATGTCTTTTGTAAACCTTCCTTTTTGTCTTTATATATTTGTGGATCTTTGCTGCTCTATGTATATTTATTGGAGAGATTGAATGTTGCTGCATCATTTTTTTATTATTATACATCTTTAACTTTTCCAACATTAGATTCTATCACCTTATTTTTCGTAACGTCTTGATATACCTACGTTTTTGTGCAAGAGGTTTCTCATTTCTAAAACATCATCTCTACTATCTGGTTTATTTGTGCCATATGCATGTGGACTAATGTGAATGTGTTACAACACTCATGTGCACGACCACCATGTTGCATGTGTCGTAAAACTCTTTAGCTTGTCCATGATTTGTCACACTCGTTGACTAGATAATGTGATCCATCGCTCTATGGACTACTCAAAGATGTTAGTGGCATTGATGTTGCTATTGGCTTTGACTTACTGTTACATACTACTGGCCTAAATACCACTTCTAAATCGTGAAGCACCTAGTATCTGTATGTGTTCTTCTTTGAAGTACTCTACTGAACGGGGAAGATTGCGGTGTTGGAGTGGTTAAATTATCATATTGTAATATTTAGGGAGAGAGAAATTTTTTTGTAAGTGCTGCCGTCATCTTTCCTTGTACTGAAAAACCGAACATGTTTTCCAGCAATGTACCATCTTTTGAGGGGGACTGATTGAGTTATTAGTGATTTATTATATCATATAAATGGGTCTAAGTGTCTTGACCCATAAGGTTTGGTTGAATCTGAAGCACACTTTTCACTTTTTACGTGTCCCCGTCTCCTATATATAGTAACGACATTTTCTCTAATAAATAAACTAATATGCCTTTCATCTTTTTCTCCTAAGGTTATATGTTTTACTTACTATTTAACGATACATGCTTCGTCGTGGTTAGAAATCGCATACTATAAAAGCCAATGATGTTCCCAGCAATATTTTAGAACTAGAAACCTTTTCCAAAAAGCTTTTTTGATTTGTCATCAATACCTAAAGAGCATAATTGTAGCTGAGATTTAATAGTTTGTCATTATTGAAGATATTCCAACTGCGAAAGGAAAATTGCACTCTATTTAGAAAATGGTTGGCCTTGAGATATTGTAATTGATTGGTTTGGGAAATGAAACAATGATAGCTTACTTTGAAAAGACCAGCGGAGTTGTCTCACGTAGTAGTGGATACGTTATTTTCAAGTTGACGGGTATATTGGCCGTCATTGATAACCCAGCCATGCTCGTATAACCACAAAAACGGATATCACATGAATAAGGCTCTCAAAGATGCACTACTGCCCCTTTCTTGGGATATTCAAGATTTATTTTGGGATTAACTTTGTGTTTCAAAATTGGCATTTTAACTCAACTCAAAATTCCAGCTGTGGGGAAGTAAAGCCTAATCACTAATATTGAACCGTTAGTCGGACTCAATTGCGAACTGTAGTTTATGTCTATGACTCGAAATCCTCGTTTCATAATTTGAACTTCTTGTTCGTCATATTGATGTATAATTTATTTGCTAACGTTACCATGCTTAGATTTACAGTATAATGAAGATGCGCATGTGCTCAATCTAGAATATGTTATGGGTTCCAAAAGGAAAATTATAGCTCGTGGCTGTCCAGTTTGAAATAGATTCATTTGAACGGTATTAGAATATAGTACAACACATTTGGGTCGATTTATAAAGAGAAAAAAAAAATATATCAATTATCTTACCCTTTGAAAATGTTAAAACTGAAATCCAGTGATGACCGACAGGCCCCGTGTTGCCGTGCAACTAACTAAAAGAATATGTCGTCCGAGAAATCCCAATATTGCAATCATCAATTGTTTCTAATATTGCAATCGTCAATTTTTTCTTTCTCGTGCTCCCCTAGTAGTGTCCGCGTTAACATTGCTCTGGTATTCGTGCTATCATTTTAGAATTTGTTACCTTATACCAATAATCTACAGTAATAGATAAGGCATCATCTTGCACTCAAACCCCACCAAGATGAGTTGATGGAGCAGTATCTGTAAAACTGTACCTTAAAGCTTAAAGTAAAATGGGCCAATAACAATAAGCCGTGACCACTAGCAGCAGTGATCCACTTTTAGCCGTTTAGTACTATTTTAACTTTCCAACAACCCAAACCAGATGTGAAACCCAGGCCAATAGTCAAAGCTATCTTTAGCCACATACGTGTGTATAGTCAAAGCTATCATTAGGCACATGTGTATTGTGTTGGTGGTTTGCCTTCTCAACAAATTAGGACAAGTCGTTTTCACGCGTATCTGGTGCTGTCTACTAAAAATGCAACTTGTAACATGTAAATATCCATCATTTTGAAGCATTTGATGTGCAGCGCACTATTCACCACTACAAACCACAACGAAGGTATTAGGTTGCCAGTAGGAAAGGATCATGCATGTCACCTTGATTATTACATGTCTAATTTCTAAGTTTATCATAAAAAGACGTTCCAATCCTAGCATTGACCGTGTTACTCCTGGTACACCCACTCCCACAACTTTCAGCGACATATCGCCAGCCCCAAAATCCGCTCTCACCCCCTGATCTTCTGATTGTTATTATGATAACAAAAATCCAATATGAAGCCAGGCTGCTAATTTTTGATAAAACGAAAAATTCTTTCACTAGTTTTTAACTAGTAAACTATGAGGTTGACCTTTTTCACTATTGAATTCGTTTTGCAATGTTATCAAATGTTCTAAATACGCCAAGTATTTGGTCTATTGTCAGGGATAATCAAAATTTTGTAGGTAAAATTTCCAACTGCATTTTGTTAGGATTGAGATTCTATATCCATTCCATAAGGTCATTAGGTTTGTTCTAGGAGAGCTCATAGTCATCCACCTTTGACTTGCAATTCCCATTGAGGTATTCATTTCAAATTTTGTAGTTGATTTTTCAACATCTCATGGATTAAAATTACACCACTACTATTTTTAACTAAAGTTAAATAGTTTTAATAGCAGATGCATTGTTGAGCTTTAACTCCAATGTACAATCAAGATTTAGCATACCATATTCTTGAAAAATAATCTATGCATAAGCATGTAATACTTGGATATGTTTAGTTGTTATTGGAGTCCCTCCTATTATAGAAATTGATGTTTTACCTTAAATGGTATTTTTGATTGCTTATGTAGATGGTGAAGTATTCCCATAACAAGATCATATATATAAATTTGAGGTTCTTGATTTCTCCCATAATCATGGATATGAAGACTACATGCATGACAATGTATTGCAAATTAAACATCACACACATTTCTCATCTACAAATTATGACTAGCTATCTGGATATACAACAAATATCTCATGGGGTTGGTATGCATACTTACCTATTTAGCTTTCCAAAATCTAAAACTAGGATACATATGTTATTTATTTTGACTAGTGTTGTGAAATTAAAGAGAAATATAAGTAATTCATTGGTCATCCTACTTTATAATATGGTGGAGCAAGCTTTTCATATTTATGATTTTGTCATAATTTTAATGTTTCAGTCATACTTGTCTATATAAATAGGAAAACAATCGTCGTATGGTGCACCACCCACATTACCTGAGACCAATTCAACACACACCTCGAAAAACACCTATTCGATGTTCTCATCAAGGGTTTAACATAAAATAAACAATATCTTAGATCTTAGTTTGGAAGTTCTTTATATCTAAGATCTGATAAACATACACAACAATTGACTAAACTAGATTGCAAGTAGAAAATCATTGATTCAAAACATGTTATGAATCATGCAAGAGTATTTATAGTAGCAAGCATAAACAATGGCAGTATTGCTACTCCCTGCACCATAGAGAGGGAACTATTTGCTCCTAATGGCAATAAGAAGAAAAAATATAGAGAAAAATGTAATAGTCACAAAATAAAACTATAACACCCGGGCCAATTGCAAAGGGCTCTAGTAGAGTTTCGGGAATAATGGCTTGCCCCACATACCACAACTAGCCTTAACTGTAGTTTTTTCCTCACTCATGTGCAAGCCAAGATAAACTTTTTGACTGGCCACTCATCCTAGTATTACTCTGGAATGATCACATTTAGCCACAAAGTTCTTTAATGATGGGATCCCTGAAAAGGAGATTCACCTTGGTGATATGGGTAGTTCAAACATTCCTTTTAAGATCATTCTATTCAAGGAATCAAATCTTAGGACCTTATAATCTCCCCTACTTAGACTCTTGACATCCTTGTCAAGGCTTAATTTCAGTATAGACTCAGAATGGAACGCTTAGCCACAAAGTTCGTTAATGATGGGCTACCTAAAAAAGAGATGCACCTTGGTGATATAAGTAGTCCAAACATTCCTTTTAAGATCATTCTATTTGAGGCCTCAAATCTTGGGATGTTACAATCTCCCCCAGTTAGACTCTTGACGTCCTCGTCAAGGCTCAAATATATGGCCATATAATATTTTCCCATTTCAGTGCAGACCCAGAATGGACCATGGACACCCAACTCCTGATCATAGAATACCAGCTCAAGGGTGGCTACATCACCATGGACAACCATTTCCAATAGGTATGGACCACATGGTTCAAGACTATCATGCCACATGCCCATTGCCAAGCTCTAGTAGAGTTTCAGGAATAATGGCCCCCACAAACCACAACTAGCCTTAGCTGCAATTTTTTCCTCACTCACGTGCAAGCCAGGATAAACTTTTCGACTGGTCACTCATCCTAGTATTACTTTGGGCTGATCACACTTAACCACAAAGTTCTTTAATAATGGGCACCCTGAAAAGGAGATGCACCTTGGTGATATGGGTAGTTCAAACATTCCTTTTAAGATCATTCTATTGGAGGCCTGAAATATTAGGATGTTACAATCTCCCCTACTTAAACTCTTGATGTCCTCATCATGGCTCAACTATATGGCCTCATAATATTTTCCCATTTCAATGCAGACCCAAAATGGCATGCTTAATCACAAAGTTCTTTAATGATGGGCTCCCTGAAAAAGAGATGAACCTTGGTGATATGGGTAGTCTAAACATTCCTTTTAAGGTTATTCTATTTGAGGACTCATATATTGGGACATTACAATCTCCCCTACTTAGACACTTGACATCCTCGTCAAGGCTCAACTATATGGCCTTATAATATTTTTCCATTTCAGTGCAAACCCAGAATGGCCCATGGACACCCAACTCCTGATCATAGAATACCAACTCAAGGTTGGCTACATCACCATGGACAACTCTTGCCAATAGTCTTGGACTACACGGTTCAAGACTGGCATGCCACATGCCCATGTGGGCCCCACCTAGTGGTGGGGTGATTGCTCTAATACCATTTGCAACACCCGTGTCCATTGTCCAAAGCTCTAGTAGAGTTTTAAGAATGATATCTGGCCCCACATACCACTACTATCCTTAGCTACGCACTTTGTCCTCACACACATAAGTCAGGATAAACTTCCTACTGGCACACATCCTAGTACTACTCTAGGTTGATCATGCTTAACCACAAAGTTCTTTAGTGATGGGCTCCCTGAAGAGGAGGTGCACCTTGGTGATATGGGTAGTCCAATCATTCCTTTTAAGATCATTCTATTTGAGGCCTCAAATACTGGGGTATTACAAAAATGGATGAGCATCCATCATGTATAGATGCTCGTCTTCCTGCTTAGGGAGAAAAACAACACATGAATCGACTAGATGGTAGAGAGGAGGTCTAAGAATCAGAATAATGTATGACCAATCGAGCTTCCTCTATCAAGGTCCACTGATCAAGCTGTATATCGACGGTTGATCAAGCTAGTAGGCAGGAGTGGTCAATTGAGATGGTAGAGTGGTTTAACTGAGTTTCCTTTATCGAGTTCAAAATATGGATGTACGGTGGAGGATGACCAACCTAACTCTATGGATTGATTGAAGGTGTAGTTGTGTATAGAGTATTGCATCCTTTCTATGTCTCCAGATCTCCCTAAATGGAGGAAAACCCCTTCTTTTTATAGGAGTCAGAGGGGAAGGCCGATAGAATCCCCAAGAATGAGATGAGGTGCTTGTAGTGAATTAACCAATGAAGAGAAGATGAAGGGTTTCATGCATTAGTTAGTGCATGATGGTCATTTAGTTGTCTTTGATTGATGGAGATCTATTGGAGATGGTCAATTTTTAGATGGTTGATCTAGGTGATTGATCAATGGAGCTTGATTGGGTGGTCGATAGTTGAATGGTCAATTGTGGTGATCGATCAATGGAACTTGATCTATAAAAGTTGATAAGTATTCAATTGAGTGGGTTGATTGAGTAGTCGATCGAGGAGGTTGATTGAGGTCAATCATGGATTTGAGCCAAAATTATTGATTGATGTACCTTTTGAACATGCTCAAAATCCAATTCGGGCTAGGAAGCTATCATGTATCTCACCAGAGGTGTCCTCCTCTCCAATCCTACCAGCTAAAGGGAAATGGGTTCCCTAGGTCATTCTAGTATTGAAAGCTAAAATTCCAAACCTACAAAGGAAGTTGAGAAAAGTATCAAAACCCTCAAAAATTGACATAAAATCTAAATAAAACTAAATGAAGATAAGAAAATTATATGCAAGTAGACTAAAAATGATATTAAAACTAGGATGAATATATAATCATCAATATTCAAAACAAAATGACCTACCTTGTTAACAAAAAATATATCCCACTTCAAATGTTTGAATATGGCCTAAGAATTGAGACCTACAATTAGTTAGATATTCAATTCTTGTTTCATGTGAATGGTGTGAATGTAGAGTTTTAAAGTTATTGTCTAATACCAATGAAGTATGTAGGACTATCAAGCACACAAGACACGACAAAGCATACAAAGTGGTGTTATTATTTATATGCATCTGAAAAAACTTTGTTAGTATCTCTAATGGGTACCTTATACCCATATATAGGTGTTTGAACACTTTCCATACTCCATGACCTAATTACGTATGATAAAAATTGAAGTGCTAATAAACAAATATTGTAGGAAATATTTTGGTAGAGTTCAACATAAGATTCACAATGGTCTCTTAAGAGTAATAAAATTCGATGACCAAGGGAAGAAGTTGATAAAGTACTTCAACTATGATGTATGATAATTGTCTTTAGTAAAATGAAGTAATCAATTTGTTCCAACTTCTAACACAATTTGTTTTTAAATTTATAGTATTCGGTCCAAGATGTCTCAAGCACGAATATCCTTCAAGGTTAAGTGTCTCACGTTCAATCATATACGAGAGAATAACACTATAGAGTAATTCACTCTTTCAACTAGTAACGGAGGTGCAATTAGTCCATTTCCCATTACACATGGTGGTCATACATACCCAACCATAAGTGACCCAAAGACAAACCCCAAAGGGACCAAATTCCATAGGAAGTTAAAACTCCAAATAGGTCCATTCTAGTGCTATCTTAATATTCATAAATATTCAATAGTTATCACATAAGGGTGGTGACCTTTTAGAGGCTATAAGGGTTTATAAACAATTTTAGTTTTATAAAAATAAGATATTATATGTGTCATTCAAGAGAAAAAAGAATATCTTAACAATGGAATAGAGAATCCAATACTTCCATTGTATGAGATTCCAAAGGTTGCATACTCACACTATGACTCCAAGAGGAGAGACCTTCAAAATATTGTGCAAAATGGTTATCCTTCAGCTCGAAACCAATCACTCTACAATCATTTTCTATTTTGAATTTTTCTTCCCCATTTATTATTTTTAGATTCGACACCATCCCATTACTTTTTATCGAGTATTTTCTAGTTGAACTGTATATATATATCTATATGATTAATATCACTAGTCCATGTATGTTCTAATCTTATTATATACATAATCACCAAGTTATATTCTCAAAACTCCATCATATTATCTTTATAGTATTGATGATCCTATTAAATAAAAATATGATCCTTATTATATCTTCCATTCAGTTATCACATGTACATATCCATCTAAGGTAGGGCCAATAATTTTGTAAGATCCCTGACCTAGATTGGTGCTTGATCTTGCTTGCTTTGCTTAATAAAATGTTTAAACCTTAATCTAATCATGTGATGCACCTTAATAATGTGTGACATGCTTATGTTTTTAGTTTGGTTCTATTTGCATGATGTTTGAGCTAGTTATGCTATATGTGTGCTTGTTTTGAACCAAGTTGTAATTTGCCCATGTTCATGGTTTATCTTTTAATATGTCACATGTTGGATGTGTCTCTTGTACATTAACATCATGTGAGAGAGAGAGAGAGTGATGCATGGGGTGCCTTGTTGGACTTTGGTTGGTGAGGTGGTATCATGACTTGATGCTAGGGTTTTCATGGTTTGCATGGATGCTTGAGTTGGTGGTGTCGACCATGTTTGTTTATCTTTGAGTGTAGTGCCCGATGTGTTTCATGAATGTTGAAACCAAAGTTCTTCTTGGTTGAGTTTTGTAGAGACCCATGTTCTTTTCCCTTAATCTTTACCGACATGCTTTTGTTGTTTTGATGTTTTGTAACTATTTCCTCTGATTGGCTTGTGTTGCGGTCGATACCAAGGTGTTTTGCTTTGACCGAAGAGTGGTGATGACCTAAGTTGTCACTTCACTACCTAGGTTTTGACGACATTTCATGCATGCACATCTGGTGTGCTTGCCTGGCCGTGATTCTGAGGAACATGTGTCTTGAGTGGCTCTAGTATCTTAACACCTCATGTCTTCATCCTCTCTTCTACCCTTGGGTACTTATACCCCTTCTTTCACTTGCAAGTATCCCCTTTAGATCTCTTCTTTATCTATTCTTTCTTGTGTTCAGCCTTGATCTTGGTAGTGCAAGTTGAGGTGCTGCTCTTGGAGAAGGTGGTTTTTTCTCCTTGCATGTGGTTATCTAGGGTTTGATTATTCTCTTGTGGTGGTTCTTGGTGATCCTTGACCTTGGTAAGTAGTTTATATCTTTTTGATATTGTTTTTTTGAACCCTACCATATGTTTCTTCTCTTGTCTATTAGAATATGGTTCTCCATGGTCGCTATCTTGAGGAACTTCTCTACATAGTGATCAAGACTATGGTTTAAGCATGGTACTACCTGAGTGAGATGAAGATCTCCTCTTTCTTATTTCTTTTTTGGCTTAGGGTTCTTACACTCTCTCTTCTGATCTTCCTTTCACCATGGTGTGTTCTTCTTCTCTTGAGGTGATCTTGCTTGGATATGGAGTTGATCCAAGCTCAGTGTTTCCTTCTTTGTTGGAGATCATGGCTTTGGAGTGGAACTTTGTAACATCCCAGGATTTGAGGTCTCGAATATAATGATGTTAAAATAAATGATTGGACTACCCCTACAACCAAGGTGCACCTCCTTTTCTGGGAGCCCATCACTAAAGAACTCCATAGTTAAGTGTGCTCACGTTGTAGTAGTACTAGGATGGGTGACCAGTCAGGATGTTGACCCCAACTTGCACGTGAGTGAGGAACAAGCATGTGGTTAAGGCTAGTGGCGGTCTGTGGAGCCAGTCGTCATTCCTGAAACTCTACTAGAGCCTAGGGAAGTGGGACCAGGCGTTACAAATGGTATTAGAGCCATAACCCCTCCAGTAGGTGGGGCCCACATGGGCATGCAGCATGCCAATCTTAAGTTGTGCTGTTTAGGCAAGTTGGAAAGGGCTATCCATTGAGATGAAATGGAGCCACCCTTGTGTGGATGGGAGTTGGGTGTCCATGGGCCATTCTGGGTTTACACTAAAATGGGGAAGAGATTATGAGGATGTTTATTGAGACTTGACAAGGATGTCAAGAGTCTAAGTGGGGGAGATTGTTACATCCCAAGAATTGAGTCCTCAAATTAAATGATCATAAAAGCAATGATTGGACTACCCATATCACCAAGGTGCACCTCCTTTTTTGGGAGCCCATCACTAAAAAACTCCATAGTTAAGCGAGCTCAGCTTGGAGTAGTACTAGAATAGGTGACCGGTCGGGAAGTTGACCCAGGCTTGTGCTTGAGTGAGGATCAAGTGCACGGTTAAGGCTAGTGGTGGTCTGTGGGACCAATCGTCATTCCTAAAATGCTACTAGAGCCTAGGGCAGTGGGCCCAAACATTACAAACTTCACCTCAAGGAGGGTCATATAACTTTCCCCTCTTCTATTGTTTCTTTTCACCTTGCATGCATGTTATCCTATCTCTAAATCATGATCACAAGTTGCTAGATGATGATATCTTTCTTTATAGTTTAATACTATTAAGTATTCTTGTATATATTGCTCTTTCTCCTAAACTCTAATTCTTCTACTTGAATTCTAACTAACAGTGGAGTTGTTGTTTTCTTACATGCATCCTAATTGTTGGTTTTGCGACCATGTTTTGGTTCGAATATTACATGAAATATGGAGGTCTTGGCTCTAGTTTTCATGAGTTAGACACTTGGTTTTCCTTCTCTCATCATGGTTTCCCATGTTTACCCTTGTGATGCTTGTTTTAGGGTTTTATTGATCATCTTTTCCAAGAAGTTTTCTTTTTGTGACTCTTTGGTTTCTTGTTGTTAATCACATGTTTTGGGTTGCTACATAGGTTGACCTTGTTTTATTCACAATGATTTATGACCTATGGTCACTAGGGTGGTTTGGTTGCTACAAACCACAACCCTACTATGTCTTGGTCTCTATGCTTGAGATGGTTCTCTTATTTTGGTCGAAATGACCATGGTTGATGGATGATCTCTAGGATATAAGTGTTGTGGTCACAACATGGTTCCTACCTCTTATGGTCACCATATGTTTTGGGTTGTGTAGGGTTGCAAAGTTTACATGGTTTGGATGGCCTCTACGTGGTGTAACCCTAGTGGTCGATACACATGGTGTGACCCTAACAATCGATACACATGGTGTAATCCTAGTGGTTGCTACACATGTGAGGGTGATTGGTCACTACACCCTGGTTTAGTCACTACATGTTGTTGTTTTCATGTGTGGTTATTTATAGTGGTCATGTTTAATCCTAATATGTTATAAGAATGTAGGGAGTAGTGCACCTAAGGTTTGATGTTGAGTGCTATTATGGAAACCCTAATCAGATCTCTATGAGAAACCCTAACCATAATTTGGGCATATGAAGTAATTTTTATCTTTCTTGAATGATTAGAATGGTATAGAGTCTTTTCTCTCTCCTACTTATGTAATCGTAATGTTGCAGGTTGAATGCACTATTAGCTTGTGCTTGCTGTGGTACTTCTTATATGACACAAGGTGATGATTATGAGCCTTGTTGAGGCATAATAAGATATTGATGATGTAATTGGGCCTTGTGACCTTGCTAGAGGCCTAGTGCTTGGTTTGAGGTGATATCCTCTAGTTATGTGATAAGGGATGGTTATACTAGGATGATGACAATGATGGCCTTGTATGGAAGTGAAATTATGTGGTAATTTGACAAGTTTATACCTCATACATTTTATATCTTTTGGAGTTGTAATCTACCCTTGTCTTTGTAGAATATGTTTAAGGTGTGTACGTTGTAACTTGATTGATGAACTAAAAGATATCCAATTGGCAATAATTAATCAAGTGAAACCCTAATCATGTAATTGCCCTATGCCATAGATCCATTCCAGTATCAGAACTTGCTGGATGGTGAAATGAGTAATTCTTGTAGGAAAATTCAAAGCACATATTTTCGAATATGTGGGGGTACAAGTTGAGGAAATATCCTCACATACAAAATTTCAGGTTATGGAGGATGGATACGGTCATGCTTCGAATATTGTGATATGCGAAAGGCTGCAGTGGGTACAACTGCATGATGCCTCATATAGAACGAGAATGTGTGTCCTATTCTTTAGAACTATGACTTGTATGAAGGCAGGTTAGTTGTTTCTACTTGACTATATGTTGTTGTTGGCAATTGACTATCATGTCTCTGCATTGTCTCTCATAATGACCAGGAGTTGTGGGTGAGATCATGGAGTTTGTCTCTTCCAAAGATCTTTTATGGCATTGATTTTGACTTAGCAATGGTCAGTGGGATTTGAGTGGTATGACTCAAATCCTTAGGGTATAATAAAAGATGCAATACATCCTGTAGTATATCTACTTAGGGTTAAACACGATTTACAACTGGTGACCCTTTGCCTTGTTTTTGATACTGCTTAGCTGATATCTTTTATACATGTTCTTCATATTACTTCTAAAACTATATGATGTTCTACTGATCAATTGTAGTTGTTTGATCTGCCTAAGCTATGTTATTAGTTTTGATTATTCATTGAGATGAATCTTCTCATATTATTCGTTTAGCTATATCTTCTCATCTTGTTAATAGTATTACCTTCCTTCTATATCACACATTTATTCTAAGAGTAGTTGTTAGCAGAGAGCTATATCTCTTGCTAGGACGTTGGTCTCACTCCTTGGGTTTCAACATCTTTTAGGTGGTCATGCACAATGAGTTAGACATTGTGCGGTTGAGGAAGAGAAGCAAGGAGATCAATAATTGTTGAAGGTTGGATATGTTGTTAGTGTTTTGTAGTAGAGTCCTATGTGTCTTCCTGTACTCTTAGGTCCTTGGGTGTGTTTTGTAGATGTTGTACATCAATACGAGGACTTTGGCCATATGCCCTGGTTGTACATGTATGGCTTGTATATATGAACAAGTTACTTTTTTGTAACAGGTTTGAATCAGTATGACCAATGTATTTTGATGTACATACCTTATTGGTATGATATGTGATACAAGTGGCACCGTTTGGGGAATTCTATGTAATATGCTCCGCTTTTGTGGCTGTCTAAAAGCAATTTTAATTTACCATGTTTATTTGGTAATTTGGATGTTTAGCATTAATTCTGCATTTTGTTTTGAGTAATCTTTATCATGTGGCATCGGGTCGTCACATGAAAACGTTGGCAACAAAGCTCTAGGTTTACTGAGTATATAGTGGCATTGGACTAGGGTTGTGTCTGTTCTTGTGTATCCAATGTATTTGATTGCAACTTTTACTTATGTAGAAGAAGAAGAAGATATGTCACATGAACATGAAGAATATGCTATGAGTAGTGTTGCTTCACTAGGATGTGGTGCGAGGAGGTAGGCCAGAGTAGATGGAGTGCCTGAAGTGCCTCAATTTGACCCAACAACTATGGACAATCCCACATTTTAGTCCATGTTTGGACAGTTCAAGGCCATGATGATGCATATGGTGGATAGAATGCCCGTACCCCAAGCAAGGGCAATTGTTCCCAATGTGGAATCTCAAGGTTCTGGGAAGACCTTTAAGAGTTTAAGGCATGTGGAGGCGATAGAGTATGTTGATACAACATACCCGACATATGCAAACATGTGGCTGGCAGAGTTGGAGAAGGTGTTCAAGATCCTCCATCCCAGAAGAGGATAAGGTGAAGCACATGGTGTACCTATTGAAGGGAAGTGTTGGACATTGGTGGCCATCAAGGATGAGAAGAGGCTTGGAGTGGTGATCAGTTGGGAGGATTTTTTGCAAGAGTTTGTGAACCAATACTTCTTGGAGACATATCTAGATGAGAAGATCTCTTAGTTTAATAAGATCTGACAATGATTTATGACTATCAACATGTATGAGGACAAGTTCATGGTGTTTTTAACGTTTAGTCCTTACATGGTTTCCACAGATAAGGAGATGATCTGATGTTTTGATATGAGTTTGAGCTTAGAGTGGATGACTACAATGTTAACTTTAGAGAACAAGAAGAGGTTTGCAATGCTTTTGGAAGCCATAAGGAGGATGAGAAGTCTCTAATAGAGGAGTGAGAAGCTAACGCCAAGAAGAGACCAACATAGTTTCAGGGATAGTCTTCTAGAGGCTTCAAGAATCCTTAATTTTTAGCACATCAGTCACAACATAGGTCAGTGGTTCAGTTGCAGTGGTCACCGATGAAGGGAAGAGTTGTAGTTTTCTACTGAAAGGAGCTCACAATGCACTATCAGTGTTAGTGATAAGGCCGTCTAGGCCATGGTATGAGATAAAGACTTGCTTTAGGTGTGGAAAGACCAGAGATACAATGCTTTTTTACCCAATGAAGGATGAGGAGGTGACCCAACAACAAAGACAAAGCCATTAGGGTTCTCAACGATAGTATTTTAGAAGTGGCAGAGGACACAATCATGCATCACAAGCTGGTTCATCTGGGAAGGCCAACAGAGGATGGGGCCAACAATAGGAAACAAATTGATTCTATGCTATGCGTCAGTCAGAGGGAGTAGTCAACCCACAAGTTCTGATAGGTTAGATGGAGTTATTTTCATTTTGATTTGTCTTCTTCCTACTTTGTATTGTATCTATTTTGGTTGACCTAGGTGTGATGCACTCTTAAATCACTAGATAAGTGATAGTTAGTTGTTCTTTTCCTATTAGTCATAGGTCTGATAGTCTCCACATAAAAACCCCTTTGGTAGGTTCTACCAAGTTGTAGGAGGTGTGCCCATCCTACGTTCTTTCTTTCTCATGATACACCATTCAAGTGGACCTTATAACACTTGACATGCACAAATTTGATGTGATCCTTGGAATGGATACCTTGGATAAGTATCAAGTAGTCTTGGACTGTAGTTACAAGGTGGGGATGTTCTTTTACGATGATGTTTTGTGGGTCTTCCAAGGAGATATGAAGATTCTTTGGACATGTGGAGAGGGTGATGAAGCAGGGTTGTGTAACTTTCTTGGCACATGTGGTTGATAGTAAGGTAAGGAGTCCTAGTATTCAGGAGGCGCTCTTTGTTCGTGAATTTGAGGATGTGTTTCCTAATGAGTTTCTCGGTGTCTCCCCACCTTCAAAGATTGATTTTGAGATCAATCTAGTTCCTGGTAAACATCCAATAGAGAAGACACAATACAAAATAGCACCAGCTAAGATGCAAAAGCTGAAGAAGTATTTGCAAGAGCTATTAGAGAAGGGATTTATCATTCCTGGCACTTCCCCTTGTGGTGATCCCATGTTGTATGTGAAGAAGAAGGATGGATCTATGAGTTCGTGTATCAACTATCGACAATTGAAAAAGGTGACGATCAAGAACAAGCACCCTTTGTCGTGGATAGATGATGTGTTTGATCAGTTGAAGGGAGATGCAGTCTTTTCCAAGATAAATCTAAGGTCAGATTACCAGTAGTTGTGGATTAGGATGGATGACATACCCAAGTCAGGTTTAAGGACTCAGTATGGTAATACAAGTTTGTGGTTATGTCGTTTGGGCTAACCGATGCACCAACAATGTTCATGGGTCTAATGAATAGAGTGTTTCAGCCTTATCTTGACCAGTTTGTAGTTGTATTCATTAACAATATCCTGATATACTCCAGAGACAACTAGCAATATGAACAACATCTACGATAGGCATTGACCTTATTAAGACAACACACGTTGTACGTCAAGTTGAACAAGTGTTACTTTTGGCTAAAAGAGGTGTCATTCCCTGGGCATGTGATATATGTTGAAGGTGTTCATGTAGACTAGATGAAGGTTCACTCAGTAATACATTGGGAGAAGCCAAAGACACCTACAGAGGTTTGCAACTCTCTTGGCTTGGAAGGCTATTACAAAAGGTTCATCAAGAACTTCAACATAGTGGCGTTACCCCTAACAAAGTTGACGAGGAAAGGTGTGCCTTTTGTCTGGGGTGACAAGTGTCAGTGTTCTTTCAGCTTTTGAAGGACAAGTTAACCAGTATTCCAGTGTTAGTGTTTCCTACAAAGGGAAATGTTACATCATCTTTTGTGACGTGTTGAAGAATGGTTTGGGTTGCGTGATGATGCAAGATAAGAGAATGATTTCTTTTACTATGCGACAACTCAAGAAACACGAGAAGAGCTACCTGACACATTATCCGGAGCTTGCTACTGTGGTCCATGCCCTTAAGATTTAGAGACACTACCTTTATGATAATAAGTGTCAGACCTTCACTGACCATAAGAATTTATAGTACATCTTCTTGAAGAAGGAGCGAAATATGTGATAGTGACGCTGGTTGGAGTTAATCAAATATTATTATTGTACTATAGATTACCATCCTGGGAAGGTAAATGTGGTGGTAGATGCTTTGAATAGGAAGTCTTCATCACCATCATATGCTGATAAGGCGTAGTTGTGTTCTTTGGTGTGCTATAAGTAAGACATGTTAGTATCTCTTCGATAAATGAATGTGAAGTTGGGGGTCTCCTTATTGGTAGGATTGTTGGATCATTTATTGTGAATCCTATGTTAAGGCAACAAATTAGAGATGCACAACATGATGATACTGTATACAAAAAATCTGAATAGAGTTTGGAAGCATGGAGTGTGATGGCTTCCATGAGGCAGAAGATGGGACAGTGTGTTACCACAGTAGAGTTGTGGTTCCCGATGTTGATAATCTGATGAAGTTGGTTCTGGAAGAGGCTCACTCTCGATGTACGGTATGCATCAATACAGTACATAAATGTATCACAATTTGAAAGATTTGTATTGATGGCCTGGCTTGAAGCATGACATAGATGAGTTTGTGGCGAAGTGTCTTGTGTGTCAGTAGGTCAAGGTAGAGCATCAGAAACCTATAGGAATTTTGCAACTATTGCTTATATCGTAGTGGAAATGGGATCATATCATGATGAACTTTGTCGTTGGACTTCCTAGGACATCCAGAGGAGTCATGATTGCATATGGGTGATAGTGGATAGCTTGATCATGTTAGCACACTTCCTTCCTGTGAAGACAACATATACAATATAGAAGCTTACTCAGATATATTTTGACGAGATAGTCCATTTGCACGGTATTCTGGTGAGGATAGTGTCTGATAGAGGACCTCAATTTACTAGTCATTTTTGGGAGTGTCTACATGCAACGATGGGTACACTGTTGAGTTTTAGCACATCATTCCATCCACAGATGGATGGGAAGTCTGAGAGGACTGTACAAATGATGGAGGATTTGTTGAGAGTATGTGTCTTGCAGATTTTGGGTAGTCGGGATGTGCATCTCAGTTTAATAGAGCTTGCTTATAGCTATTAGAGGAGTATCGACATGGCAACTTATGAGGCTTTTTATTGTAGGCGTTGTAGGTCTCCCTTGTGTTGGCATGAAACAAGTGAATATCTACATTTGGGTGTTAATCTTGTATGACAAATGACAGTGAAGATCAAGATGACTAACAACAGTTGAGGTAGCGCATGCTAGACAAAAATCTTAAACTGGTAACTATTAGAGGCCTTTCGAATTCTAAGTAGGAGACATGGTGTATTTTAAAATCTCTCCTTGGAAAGGCATGTTGAGGTTTGGGAAAAAGGGTAAGTTGTCTCCCAAGTATACGGGACCCTACTCTATGGTGGCATGTGTTAAGAAGGTGGCTTATAGTTTGGAGCTACCACTTGAGTTGTATAGACTGCATCCAGTGTTCCATGTTTCTATGTTGAGGAAGTGTCATCTTGACGCAGAGTTGGTGTTGCATCACATGGAGGTTGAGTTAGAGGAGGAATGTCATATGAGGAGGGTCCTGTGTTGATTTTCTATAGAAGGGTGAAGAAGCTTAATAAGAAGGATATCATGTTGGTTAAGGTTTTTTGGCATCACCATGGTGTTGAGAAAGCCACGTGGGAGCTTGAGGATGAGATGCATAGGAAGTATCCATCTCTTTTTGCGTAGGATTTTGGGGGCAAAATCCTTGTTAGGGGTTTATGGTTGTAATACCTATCTTGGTTCTTAATCTTTTTCTCTTTGCTTAATAAGATGTTGAAACCTTAACATAATCATGTGATGCACCTTAATAACATGTGCCATGCTTATGTTTTCAATCTATCCCTATTTGCATGATGTTTAAGCTGGTTATGCTATATGTGTGCTTGTTTTGGACCAAGTTGCAATTTACCCATGTCAAGGGTTTATCTTGAAATTTTTCACATGTTGGATGTTTTTCTTGTCTCTTAGCATCATGATAGAGAGAATGATCCATAGGGGCGCATTGTTGGGCCTTGGTTGGTAAGGTGTCATCATGAGTTGATGCTAGGGCTTGCGTGGCCTGCATGGATGCTTGAGTTGGTGGTGTCGACCATGCTTGTTGATCTTTGAGTGTAGCGCCCAATGTGTTTTATGAGTTTTACAACCAAAGTGCTTCTTGGTTGAGTTTTATAGCGACCCAAGTGCTTTGCTCTTGATCTTGTTTGACATGCTTTGGTTTTGTTGATGTGTTGTGACCGTTTGCCTTGGTTGGCTTGTGTTGCAGTCGATACCAAGGTGTTTTTCTTCGATCGAAGGATGGTGAGGACCTAAGTGGTCTCTACACTACCTAGGTTTTGATGATATTTATTGCATGCACATCTTGAGTGTTTTCATGGTCGTAGTTTTGAGGGACATGTGTCATGAGTGGCTGTAGTATCTTGACACCTCATATCTTTTACCTCTATCCTACCCTTGGGTACTTTTACCCTTTATTTCACATGCAAGTATCCCCTTTATCTCTCTTATCTCTTTATTAAGCCTTGATCTTGGTGGTGCATGTGAAGGTGCTGATCTTGAAGTAGGCTCTTGGTGATCTAGCGTTTGATTATCTCTATTGTGGTGGTTCTTGGTGATCCTTGACCTTAGTAAGTAGTTTATCTCTCTTTGCTCCCATTTTATTGAACCCTACTCTCTCTTTATTCTCTTGGTCATTAGAATATGGTTATCCATGGTGGATATCTAGAGGAACTTCTCTCCATAGAGGTCGAGAGTATGGTTTGACCATGGTAGTACATGCGTGAGATGAAGATCTCCTCTTTCTTCTTTCTTTTTTGAACTAGGGTTTTTACCCTCTTTCTTTTGAGCTTCCTTTGACCTTGGGGTGTTCTTATTCCCTTGAAGTGATCTTTCTAGGATGTGGAGTTGATCCAAGCTTGGTGTTTCCTTCTCTCTTAGAGATCATGGCTTTGGAGTGGATCTTCACCTCAAGGAGGCATATATAATTTACCCCTCTTCTATTGTTTCACTTTACCTTGCATGCATGCTATCATATATCTATAATGTGATCACATGTTGCTAGATGATGCTATCTTGTTTTTGAGTTTAAGACTATGAAGTATTCTTATATAGATTACTCTTTCTCCTAAACCATAATTCTTGTGCCTGAAATCTAATTGATGGTGGAGTTCTTGTTTTCTTACGTGCATCTTGATTGTTTGATTGGAAACCATGTTTTGATTTGGATATTACATTAAAGACGGAGGTCTTGGCTCTAGTATACATGAGTTGGATGCTTGGTTTTTGTTCTTTCATCTTGGTTTCCAACTTTACTCTTGCGATGCCTATTTTAGGGTTTTTTTATCATCTTTTCTAAGAGGTTTTATTTTGGTGACTCTTTGGTTTCTTGGTGTTAATCACCTTTTTTGGTCGCTACATAGGTTGACCTTGTTTTATTCATAATGATTTCTAACCTATGGTCTCTAGGTTGGTTTGGTCGCTACCAACCTCAGCCCTAATCTTTCTTGGTCATTGTGCTTGAGATGGTTCTCGTTTGGTCAAAATGACCATGGTTTCTAGTCTATAAGTATTGTGGTCGCAACATGGTTCCTATCTCTTGTGTTCTCAACATATGTTGAGTGTTGTAGGATCTCAACATTTAAATGGTTTTGATGGCTGCTACATGGTGTAACCCTAGTGCTCGATACACATGGTGTGACCCTAATGGTCAATACACATAGTGTAACCCTAGTGGTTGATACACATGTGAGGGTGATTGGTTTCTACACTCTGGTTTGGTCACTACATGTTGATGTTTTGACGTGTCGTGATTTATAGTGGTGATGTTTAACCCTAATATGTTCCTAGAATGTAAGGAGTAATGTACTTAGGGTTTGATGTTGAGTGTTGTTATGGAAACACTAATCGACTATCTATGAGAAACCCTAACCCTAATTTTGGCATATGATGTAATTTCTTAGTTTGCTTGGATGATTAACATGCTATAGAGTATTTTCTCGCTCCTACTTGTCTAACCCTAATGTTGCAGGTTGAATGCACTAATAGCTTGTGCTTGTTTTTGTACTTCTTATATGACACATGGTGATGATTATGAGCCTTGATGAGGCATGATAAGATAATGATGATGTAAGTGGGTTCAGTGACCTTGGCATGGGCTTAGCACCTGGTTGAAGGTGATATCCTACAATCATGTGATAAACTATGATTATCCTAGTATGATGATAGTGATGTCCTTGTATGGTAGTGACATAATTTAGTGGTGTGACAAGTTTATACCTCATATGTTTTATATCTTCTGGAATTGTAATCTACCCTTATCTTTGTAGAATCTATTTAGGGTTTATACATTGTAACTTGATTGATGCTCTAAAAGATACCCAATTGATAATAATTAACAAGTGAAACCCTAATCACGTAGTTGCCCTATGCCATAGATCCATTCTAGTGTCATAACTTGCTAGATGGTGAAATGAGTAATTCCTGTGGGAAAACTCAGAGTGCATTTTATTGAATATTTGGGGGTGCAAGTTGAGTATATATCCTTACATCCACAATTTTTGGTTATGGAGGATGGCCACGATCATTCCTCAAATGTTGTGATATGTGAAAGTCAGTAGTGGGTACAACTATAGGATTCCTCAGATAGAACGGGCATGTGTGACTTGTTCTCTAGCATTGTGACTTATACCAATGTAGTCTATTTGTTTTCATCTTGACTATGTGTCCGTATTGGCTGTTGACTATCATGTCTCTGTGTTGTCCTTCATACTGACTGAGAGTTGTGGGTGAAATCATTGAGTCGAGCTCTTCCATAAATCTTGTATGGCACTAATTATGATTTAGCAGTGGTCAGTTGGATTTGTGTGGTATGACTCAAATCCTTAGGGCATAATAGAAGACGTAATATATCCATGTAGTATATCTACTTAGAGTTAAACACAATTCAAATTGGATGACCCTTTGCCTTGTTTCTGATACAACTTAGCTAATATCTTTTATACACATTCTTTATATTCCTTCTAAATTTATATCATGTTCTACTGATCAATTGTAGCTTTTTAATCTACCTAAGTTGTGTTATCAGTTGTGATTATTCATTTAGATGAATCTGCTCATCCTGTTAATAGTATTACCTTCCTTCTATATCACCCATATGTTCTAATAATCATTGTTGGTAGAGAGTTATATCTCTCACTGGGACGTTGGTCTCTCTCTGTGGGTTTCCACATATTTTAGGTGGTCATGCACGATGAGGTAGAGATTGTGCGGTTGAGGAAGAGTAGCAAGGAGATCAGTAGATGTTGAAGGTTCGACATGTTTCTAGTGTTTTGTAGTAGAGTCCTACGTGTCATCCCTATACTGTCTGGTCCTTGGGCGTGTTTTGTAGATTTTATACATTGATACGAGGACTTTGGTGGTATGTCCTAGTTGTACATGTATGTCTTGTATATATGTACATGTTACATTTTTGTAACAAGTTTGTGGTAGGATGGCCACTGTACAGTGATGTATATACCTTTTTGGCATGATATGTGATACAGGTGGCACAATTTGGGGACTTCTATGTAATATGCTCCGCTTTTGTGGCTATATAGATTTAGTTTTAATTTACCGTTCTCTATGGTAATCTTGGTGTTTAGTGTTAATTCCACATTTTTTTGAGTAATCTTTCTCATGTGGCATTGGGTTGTCACAAAATTTTCATGCCTATGATACATATTTACATATACATCATTTACTTAGGGACAATAATTTTATTGGGTTATATACATTGCCATTATTGTTATTAAATATTCATACACCAAAATTCCTATTTGAGACTTTGATCTACATCCTTTTTAACTGACCACTCACACAGTTCCATATTTCCTTTGCACTTACTAACACAAGTTTCGTGATGGTCATTGATCCTTTCATATCTAATGATATTCTCTATTTTAGAAAGTTGACATTAGATATAAGTTATATTTCAATGTTCGGGTGGGCTTGGTCTGGTCAATATTAATCTTGTCAAAATTGGCCACTATGGTCAAACAAATCCACATTTAATCTAAAATAGTAACATTTGGCAATTATGACTTTTTTGTGAATTTTATCCTTATGTAATCATTTATTTCTTTTTATCTTTATTATTCATTTCATTGTATATATAGAATTTACCAAACTAAATAAAAAAATCAAGCCAACCCTACAACATACCAGGATGGAGCCTCCGCTAGGGCACCCACGAGGGGGCGGCGGCGAAGGCCGAGGTCGAGGAGGACGATTGGGGGGCAAGGGAGGCCGTAGTTTGGCTCATACGTGGGAGGGCAACCACCATGACCTAGGAGAAAAGGTCATTGCCTCAGAAGACGATCCCAATATTCCCAAACAAACAGCTACACCTAATGAAAAGTCCTACCGTGATGCCATTACTGGGTGCAAGGTTTCTGACCAAGTGAAAGTCTTATCCCCGGATACCCTCACATCGGCAAATATTCATATTCATCACAGTGGCATGCTCCCAGCCATCTCTATTAATCCTAACTCTCTACCGCAGTTACTGGAACCATACAAGCACGCGGTCATCATCAAGCTTGTCGGCGGCAACATAGGGTTCCGGGCTCTTGTCAACATATTGACGGTGATGTGGTCTCTGTCTAACTCCTTCAGGGCCATCGACCTAGGGAAGGGCTATTATATAATCCAACTTGGCAACAATGCTGATTTCGTCAAGGATATGATAGGCAACCCATGGGTTATCTTCGGGAACTATTTGTCAGTGCAATCTTAGAGCCCAAGTTTCCACCCTTCAGACCCTATCCCTCACAAGGTAGTTGTCTGGCTTTGGGTGGTTGATCTTCCAGTCTTCTTGTACCAAAACCTGCTACTCACTAGTATCAGTGACCTAGTAGGGAAGACTATCAAGATTGATGCCACAACCACATCCGGCGATCGTGGAATGTTCGCCCGCCTTGCCGTCGAAGTTGACACAACCCGCCTCCTCCTTTCAAAAATTTTTCTGAACGGAAAAAAGTATCACCTGGAGTAGGAGAACCTCCCGGTAGTATGTTTGAAGTGCGGGAGGATGGGCCATGCAGACGCAGACTGTACCTTCATCAAGCCGTTCGTCCTAGCTGATGATCTCGTGTCCATTGCTACAACTCCATTAGTGGCACCCCCGACCTACACTATGGCCATCCACACTCCAAAGCCTGTGCAACGTACATCCCAGGGTGATGGCTCGGCGAAGGGGAAGCATGCTACTATTCCAGCACCAAACAAAAATGCTGACACCAAGTTAACCGGCGAGGCAAACGCCACAGCAGACAACCCCGCCGAAAAGGAAGACGACTGGCACGAGGTGAAGTCCAGGAAGTATAAGAAAAAAAACCCTAGAGACCAAGACAAGCAACAACACACGTCAGGTCCTGTTAAGAACTCGGCGGTGATCCTTGTTGATGATGATGTCTCAGTAGGGAGAGAAACTGCTACTAACGATGGCAACGTCTTTTTGTTTAAGGGCACAACGTCGTCCAATGTTGAGAATCCCCCTAATCAGTTCAATTGGGGGGACACTAGCACAAGTAGCAGCGCTCTGCTTAGGGACCACAAAATTATTTACCAGAATGTAGCAGTCATCCTGGGTAGAGAATGTAAGAAAGGAAAGATTGCTCAGACAATCAATGCCATGAGCGATCTCAAATCCAGCAAGAAACAACTTATTTTTGATGAAAACAACCAAACCATGGAAGATGTCAATGAAACCTTTGTTGAATCAGATGTCACGAACGCAGACACTGGCCAAGCTATAGGCCTGTGTGCTACGATCCTCTAATCCCCTCCTATTTAATCATGTGCAATATTTTGTGCTAGAACGTCCAAGGGGCCTGCTCCAAGGACAAAATTTTTCTCCTCAAGGAATACAACCTGGAACACAAGCTCAGAGTGTTAGTTCTCTTAGAAACTCGTTGTAGTGGCAACTCAACTGATACAATTATTAAAAATCTTGGATACACCTCCTCCCACTGAGTTGAAGCTCTAGGGTTCTCAGGTGGGATATGGATCATGTGGGACGATGCTCTATGCAAGCTCGACATCATCCTCAATCACCGCCAACTCATCCACTATAAAATTAATGACTCCTGGCATATCACTTTCGTGTATGGGAGTCCTAATCCCACAAAGCATCTGCTGCTATGGTCAAGACTCACAGATATTTCCCCTACTGTCCCTGGAGCCTGGGCAGTCATGGGGGACTTCAACACCATGCTGGACATGACGGAAAAAAAGGGTGGGAAACATTTCGACCACTACAACATCCACTGTTTCCACGAACATCTAATCCAAACCGGTCTCTCTGAAGTTCACATGAATGGCCACTTCTTCACCTTCAAGGATTTGAATTTACTAGAGAAACTTGACTGAGTCATTTATAATGACGCCTGGCTTACTGTGGATGTGGGGTACAAATCTACCATCCTCCCTGCCTCCATTCTGACCATAACCCTATCCTTCTCTCCAAAGTAGAACAACAAGCTCCTCGAAAGCAGGTGTTTAGAACGAAGGCGAACTAGGCTACAATGCCCAAGTTCCACACCAATCTGCTCCCTCAATGGCCTTCACAGCTGCTCTTTCTAGAGGCTCTTGAACCCTTCCAACAATCAACCCTTTAGTGGGATACCAAACAACGGTGTGCCAAGCATAAGCACAAATGCAACATCCTCATCAAGATTGACCGCTGCCAGGTACTGAACAACACCCATCCTTTTTATGCTAATGACATCCTTTCTATTTCCCTTGAAGAACAATACAGTAAGACCATCCTCCAAGATGAATTGGATTGGCAACAAAAGTCGCATATTAACTGGCTTCAAGCGGGTGATGGCAACACCAAGTTATTCCACAACTATGTTAAGGCACGCAGACACTTCACAAAGATCAACCGCCTTCAAGACGGCTCTGGTGCCAGGGTGGACAACCCGATGACCCTAACGCATATGATCCGAAGCTTCTTTCTTATGCTAATGACCGACAGTTCCGGAGTCTCCAGACCAGATACCATACCCAGGTTCCCAGGCCACTTCACAATGTTGTTGCTGCAGGAGCTCAACTTCATCGACCGCATGCCTAGTCCTGATGAGATTAAAACAACGACCTTCCTGATGTCCCCGTCGAAGGCCCCCGGACCCGACAGTGTCTACACAAAATTCCTACAATCCAACTAGAACATCATCAATAACTCTGTTGTCTACACAGTGCAAGAGTCCTTTAAGACTGGATACATTGATCATAGGATTGCGAACTTGTACATGGTGCTTATCCCTAAGATACGCCAACCTCTTCAATGTTCAGAACTATGCCCCATCTCCTTAAATAACTGCTGCTTCAAACTTATCTCAAAGATCTTAGTGGAAAGGCTCAAGCCTCACCTAAATGATTAGATCTCAAAAACACAGTCCAGCTTCATCCCTAGTAGAAGAATAAGCGACAACATCCTCTTGGCTTAGGAAGTTATCCATTCTATGAAACATAAGAAAGGGTGGAAGAAATGGGTCACTATTAAGCTAGATCTATCGAAAGCCTTTGATAAAATGAAGTGGGCATTCATCAAAGACACCTTAATCAAAATTGGGCTCCCCGACATCACCATTAAGCTCATAATGAACATTATTTCTTCGGGCAGTACCTCCATTCTCTGGGATGGGGCACCTCTGGAACCCTTCCACTCGTCGTAGGGAGTGAGACAAGGGGACCTGTTAAGCCCCTACCTCTTCGTATTGTGTATGGAGTGGCTGTCACAATGCATTACCCAAGCAGTATCAAATGGTCACTGGAAACCTATTAGGCTCGCAAGGCATGGATCACCTCTTTCCCACATCCTCTTCGCCGATGACATCCTATTGATGTCAGAAGCAAGCCCAACACAAGAAGATAACATCATGCATGTTTTAACTTCATTCTCAGAAGCGTCGGGCCAGGAAATATCTAAAACTAAGTCACGATGCTTCTTCTTAGAGAACACAAACAGAGTCGAGCAGCGTGCCTTCTGCAGGCACATTGGATTCGATCACACAGATGACTTGGGTCAATATCTTGGTGTTCCTATCCTACACCACTGACTCAATTGTACAACCCATTAGAAGATCACTAGCACCATAAAAGAGTGGATGACTAGATGGTCTGTGAGAAATTTCTCCCCAGTAGACCGCATTACTCTGGCTAAATCAACCCTGTAAGCTATTCCAACTTATACCATGCAAACTGTAAACTCTCACTGAGACTATGTGACGACATCAACAAACAAGTTAAAGACTACATCTGGTCCGGTGGCCGTGAATAAAAGAAATTGTCTTTATTCTCCTAGAAGAAAATCACTTCTCCTAAGAACATGGGTGGTCTTGGTATAAAAGATGCCCATGACCAAAACATCGCTCTCATGCTCAAGAATGTCTGGCTTTTTCTCTACAATCAGCCTGCTGCCTAGGTCCGTATAATGAAAGAAAAATATATGTGAACAACACCATCAACAAGAAGCCTTGCTCATCAGCCTGGGCTTTTATAAAAAAGAACATGGCCTCAGTTATGAATGTCAGCCATAAGGTTGTCATTTCTGGCAAGTCTACCAATGTCTGGTCCAACAATTGGATTCAAGGTGAGTCCGTCAAGGGACTATACCCTTCCTGGACTATCCCTCCTGACCTTGAAGACCTTCTTGTCTAATCCCTGGTCTGGATAATGGTGAATGGGATCATTCATTCATAAACCAGTTCCTTCCCCATGGCATTGGGGACAGAATCAAGTCCATTCCACCTCCTGTCAGCAACCATGAGGAAGACACATGGGCTTGGCCCTTTGAGGAATCCAACCTCTTCTCAACATCCATAGCTTATAACTGGATTATAGATGAGAAAAATGTCAGCATTCTAGGCAATTGGGAAGCTATTTGGTGCCTGAAAATCTCAGAATGACTAAAGATATTTGCATGGATGACTCAACACCGGGCACTCCTGATGAATGTTGAAAAGCATAGGCGCCATATTAGCATTGATACTACCTGCACAATCTGTAATGATGCCCCTGAGACTATCCTACACTGCTTGTGAGACTATCAAGCGAGTAAGCAAGTATGGACTAGCCTGGGCATGGCATATTCCTTCTTCAACAAAGATGAGGATGACTGAATTTCTCTCATTCTTCCCAGGAATGATAAGGACCCAAGGGCAATCCAAAACATCATGACTGTATGGCATCTCTGGCATGCGTGAAATGACAAAGTCCATAACAACCACCCCTTTAACATTCAACACAATGTCAATTTCATTAAGGAGAGAACACGCTCTATAGTGCACCTCCCTTCCAGGGCCCCTCCTTGGCCTAGCTACCAGCCTATCCAGGAAATTGCAGCATTCGCAGAATACTCGGCCATAGCCTTTGCCGATGCGGATTTCAATCATGGCTCCAAATAGGCAAGTGTAGGGATTCACCTCGTCAACTACAATGGGCACTGCCTGGAAGGTATTGGAGTACCCTTCTTCTAAACTTCTACACTGGAGGCTGAGTCCCACACGATCCTCCTCACGAGCAAACTATGCCAAGACAGGGGTATAATGCATGCAGCCATACTCTCTAACTCCATTATAGCAATCAGACTCCTCACCAGTGACAAGCTGCCAGTCCCAAAACTCCAGTCCCACTGGAGAAAATTTCAACTCATCCAAGCACATTGTCAGCTCACCTTGCTTTACATTCCCTGGGAGTTGAACAAAGTCTCAGATGTAGTAGCAAAACACTCCCTTTCTGCGTTTAGTCAATGTACCTTTACTTCTGTTAAACCTCCTTGGTTGTTTCAGGACATAAATGTCCATTTGAACTCAGTTATGACTGCACTAGAGAGCAATATGAATAATAATTAATCTCTAGGCCCCAAAAAAATTAAAACTGGACTAAGTTAATATGAGTTTGGGAGCTATTTTAGGGAAATTTTCAGTTTTCCATTATTTTTCTTTCATTAAAATTCATATATTCCATTTTATCCATCATTTAAGCCCATTCATGCAATTACAATATTTAACAATTTAATTGAATTGTAAGCCAACTTATAATAATTTATTATTAGTGTCATACTAAGTATACTTTTCATTTTTTGTAATTTTGATATCATTAGTCCTATTTGTCACAAATTTTCTTATTTCATCTAAAGAAAAATAATTATCCTTTTTAATGAATATAATTAATAATCAAGTGAAGTAGTTTACCTTATATGTGAAACAAACTTGTGTTATTATTCTATTTTTCTTCTATACTTTATTGCTATGTATTATTTTCTATAATTTCGTTTCATCTATCGTCTTGGTTATCATTTGATTAGCATAAATGCTAATAGTTTGATTCAAGTTTGTACAAGAAGAAAAGAAGAAGGGAGGAGGTAAAACTATCACCAAATAGGGTAATTGGCTAGAGATATTGTGACACCTCATCACACTTAATGATATTACTCAAAACACAAAACACGATCAAATACTAATTTACCACATAGTAAAAAATGCAAAAAAATTAAAACCAATTCCAACAATGTAAGTAAACTCTAGAACATTTACAAAAGGTCCATCATTCCATTCTCATATACTATAACAAGTATTTACATATGGGTCCAAAGACCTCAGTCACATCCTGTATACAAAAGATATTTCACATGTACATGCCATATATTTACAAACATTGGCATACTACAAACTCTTGTGTCGATATGAGTATATCATCTAGAAAACACATACCATACCCAGACCTGAGAGTACAGGGATGACACTAGAACTCTACTACTATCATCTACAACTAACCAACCTTCTGAATCTATTGATCACCAGGTTGGTTCTCTTCTACAGCATGACCTCAACCTCATTGCCCACGACCACCTAAAAAAATGTGGTGACCCACGGGTGAGACCCAGTCCCAGTAAGAGATATAACTCTCTCCAACATATATTGATTATAACATATTAATTAACAATTAATACATTGAGCAGTTAGGGTATTGAATAAATAATATGAATAGATTGAATAGTTTAAACATACTAAGAAGTTAAGCAAATAAGTTGTAACATCAAGTAGAATTGTATAATTTTCATAAGCTTGCATCATGTAAGAACTATGCAGTGTAAAGACAAGACAAGGGTTAATCAACCAATGTGATATGTATTAAACCCAAGCAATTACACTACATGGCTGGTATCACTTCTTTTATTACATTGCCTTGAGGGATTTGAGAAATACCACTCAAGTCCCAACTGACCTCTACTAAGTCAAAATCAGTGCCATACAAGATCTAGAAAGAGCCGAACTCCTAAGATCTTCTCCGCCCCTGGTCAGTACGGGTCCGCCACAACGACACATAAGGTCAAGCTGCTAACAGCCTAGTCCGTCCTTGGTACAGGAGGTGGGTACGTATACCCTACCATCCGAGGTACAACCACAGTTGTCCTCCAATCTCATCACACACACACACACACACACACACACACATATATATATATATATATATATATATATATATATATATATATATATATATATATATATATAAAATCACCGAGATACGACCACAACCATTCTCAAACTGAGGGCTAGGTATGGCCATTGTCATCCTCCCTAACACTTGAATTCAGGATGATAAGAACCCTACATACTCATTAGTATGCGCTGCGAGTATCCCTTAGGAATACTCGTTTCACTATCTGGCAATTTATGACACTCAGATAGATCTATGGCACAAGGCACTACATGATTAGAGTTTCACTTAAATAGTTATGCCAACAGGGTGAATTAAGGCTAAATCATACAAATGTACATTTAAACCCTAATTGTTTTCTAACAAGAGTATAGGTATAATAACTTCAAAAGATATAAAACATTTGAGATATAAATATTAATCACATTACCACATGCTATCATTCATTGCAAATTAATGGACCACACTTATCATCATACTTTTACAAGATACCAACATCTTATCACAAGTTCCATGGTTTTAACCCTTATTGGAACATGAAGAGGATTTCACCTCAATCATGGCTTCAAGCATGCCCAAAGGTCGTTAAGACCATCACATTATTCATAGTAAGGTTATCATCATCATTCCATGCCTTAAAAAAGCTCAAAAGATCATTAACACATATGTGTCCATAGATATTAACATGGCAAGGCACTATGATATTCAAATAGTACTACAATGTGGTTTCAACACAAAAAGAGTGTAATTCATAATCACATTAATCATTCAAGAGGTCTGATTATAACCAATCAATATCATATAATTACATTAAGGTTAGGTATAACAAGCTAGATTGCATGAGAGTTACGCATCCACTTATTATAGTGATTTATCAAATATAACTATATAATGTCAAAGGTAAGAATACAAATTAATGGTATTGAACCATTGAATTATATTCAATAGGACCCACATATAATACCATGTGATTTATTCTAATCCATTGGATGTTGAAGCATCCAATATTATTCATTGGATCAGGTTCATTGTTCAAGGTTATCAATTGAAGTATAAGTCTAACCATTAAATCAATTGAACTAAGAAACTATTGGTTTAAGGATTAGTCAAATCTACAATTACATTCATAATTCATCATATATGGTGATGACCGGATCCACCATTAATTGTGATCATTAGGTCACCATTGGTTGCTAGATCATTAATACATTCAATTAACACCATCAAATATTAAGCCAATATCATCATCGATTGATAACATCATTAGAATACTTAGTGGATGATAATTAAACATCTAATTGAGTGAAAAAATGACCTAAGGGGGTGACCATAGGTTGTCACCATACATTTGACACCCTTGATCACGAACATCAATTGCCAAGATGGCAACACCATTGGTTGTTGAATGGTATGACCATCAGTTGTGTGATAGGGAAGGAAATAACTTCACAACCCTAATTTGAACCATCAATTGTTTTGTGCTTATCACCATAGGTTGTTGCTATCAACTTGTCCCAGATCATGGTACACCATATAAAGGTTGTACACATGTTTACAAGTTCATATATAACTGAAACAAAACACGGAACATCACAAAAATTCGTAATTCTAAACAAGCATGGTTTCTCTATGCTTAATTCATCACATTCAAGCATAAACATGGACTAACGAGCTTCTAGTAAGAAATATAAGTGAAGAATGTTATATAAATCGCCTCTATAGAGTAGGTCAGATCCCAAACAGCAAGAATCTCGAGCAAATAGGGCAAGAAAACCTTGGATTTAGATCTGAACTTGGCAAAATAGGTACTTCTCTCCAGAAAGAAGCAAAATCCTAGAAAAAGAAACAAGAAGGATAGATTTTTGAGTTGTAGAGCCACTTTCACCATGGAACAACAGGGTTCCAACCTGGAGGAAGGTCTAAGGAATGAGAAGAGCAAGAAAAACGAAGAAGGAAGGAAGAAAACAACTTGCCTTGGTCGAATTCCCTAGAAGATGACCTTGGAAACCCTAGGTAGGGATAGATGAAACCCTAGGAGACCTTCTTCTCCATAAAGGGGTTGTCTTCTAACTTAGAGCAGTTGGTTTGTCAGCAAAACAGAGTCAGTTTTTTGCTCCAGGTTAGAGGAAAGAGAAAGCAAGCATAGTTTCATACTTGGGCAAGGAAGGGGTAAATATAGCCCCTGGATAAGGATAGAAGCAAGCATGAGGTGTAAAAGTAGATACCCCATGTGTCTATGACCTTAATTTATTAAGAATATACAAGAAGACACAAAAGTAGATCCCCCGCCGTCCCTATTAACCTGATTATCTTTCCTTTGTTGTATTCCCTGCCAATCACATAATTCATTTGTTGATAGCTACTAAAAGTAGCTCATCTGTAAAGGGGTAAACCCTAAAATACCCTTGATGCAAACACCTTCAAACCATGGCTCAACTAGGATCCCCATGGCTTAAAAATATAAAGAATGATAATATATATAACATCTAAGGAACATAATGTATGTGAAAAATTGCAAAGAAAACCCCTCAATTGGGTAAATTGTAGAAAAGTCCAAAATGTACAGAAAATTGCTTAACTTGCTCAAATAGTGCCCAAATTGGACCAAATTTGAAATGTAAGCTTGTATTATGATTTAAAAACATATAAAAATGTTAGATTAGGGTTATAAGCAATACATTATGGTAATTAAGCCCATTCAACTCATTAAGAAAATTTAGAGGCCTTACAACTATAAACCCCTAACAAGGATTTCACCCCGAGATCCTACGCAAAAAGAGATGGGTATTTTCTATGCGTATCATTCTCTAGTTCCCATGTGGATTCTTCTATGCCATGATGATTCCACAAAACTTTCACTAGTATTATATCTTTTCTCTTCAACTTTTTCACCCTTCTATCTAGGATCAATACATGACCCTCAACATAGGAGATATCCTCATCTAACTCAACCTCTACTGGTTTGATTGTCTTGTCAATATCTGGATGGAATTTCCTCAACATAGAGATGTGAAAGACATTATGCAATCTATGTAGCTCTGGTGGTAGCTCCAACTTATATTCTACCTTTCCAAGACGAGCTAGGATAGGGTATGGTCCCATAAATCTGGAGCCAACTTACCCATCTTTTCAAACCACAACACACCTTTCCAAGGAGAAACCTTAAGATATACTCTATCTCCCACTTGGAACTCAAGTGGTCTGTGTCGATTATCTGCAAATGATTTATGCCTATCTTGGGAAGCTTTCAACTGTTGTTGTATCACTTTAATCTTTTCCATAGTCTAATGTACTAGCTCAGGACCCAAAAGTTGATATTCTCCTGTCTCATACCAGCAAAGAGGAGACTAGCATCATCTCCCATACACAGCCTCATAAGGAGCCATATCTACGCTTCTTTGATAGCTATTGTTGTACGCAAACTCTATCAGAGTCAGATGTACATCCCTACTACCAAGAAATTGCAGCACACATGCCCTCAAGAGATCCTCTAAAGTCTGAATAGTCCTTTCAAACTGGCCATTGGTCTGCAGATGAAAAGCTGTGTTGAATCTCAGCTGTGTTCCCATTGCAGAATGTAGACACTCCCAAAAATTACTTGTAAATTGGGGACCTATATTAGAAACTATAGTCACTGGAATGCCATGCATACAGACTATCTCATCAACAGATATTTGTGCCAATTTTTCTACTGTAAACGTCGTCTTAACTGGCAGAAAATGAGTTGACTTAGTCAATCTGTCTACTATCACCCATATGGAATCATGACCATTGGCTATCCTAGGAAGACCAACCATAAAGTTCATAGTAATATGATCCCATTTCCACTGTGGTATTTTTAAGGGTTGTAATGTCCCTACAGGCTTCTGTTGCTCAACCTTCACCTGCTGACAAACTGGACATTTGGCAATGAACTCTAACACATCACGCTTTAGACCTGGCCACCGATACATGTCTTTCAAGTTTTAGTACATCTTGGTATTTCTAGGATGCATTACATACATGGAGGAGTGAGCCTCCTCAAGTACCATCCTCCTTAACCCATCAACATCAGGAACTACTGTCCTATTGTGGTAACAAACTGTACCATCATCTTCCTCATGAAAGCTATCATACTTTTCACTACCAATCCCTGATCAAATATTTTGTATCACAATATCATTCTGTTGCGCATCATGAATTTGCTGTCTCAAGGTAGGTTTCACTTGTAACTGTGCCAAAAATCTTGCCAGCAAGGAAACTTCTAGATGTACATTCATCTGGCGAAGAGACACTAGCATATCTCTCTTATGGCACATCAAGGAATTTAATTGTGAATTATCTACTTTTGATAATGAAGATGACTTTCTACTCAATGTATTAGCTACCACATTTGCTTTTCCTAGATGGTAGTCTATTGTGCAATCATAATCCTTAATAAGCTCCATCCATCTCCACTGCCTCATATTCATCTCCTCTTTTGAGAAGATATACTGTAGATTCTTGTGGTTAGTGAAGATCTGACACTTTTCTCCATAAAGATAATGTCTCAAGATCTTTAAGGCATGGACTACCGTTGCAAGCTCCAGATCATGCGTTGGGTAATTCTCCTCATGTTTCTTAAGCTGTTGTGAAGAAAAAGAAATCACATTTTTATCCTGCATCAACACACATCCCAAACCATTCTTTGAAGCATCACAAAAGACAATATAGCATTTTCCTTGATCTGGCAGTACTAACACCGGTGAACTAGTCAACTTTTCTTTCAAAATCTGGAAAGAACAGTGACACTTGTCATTCAAAGAAAAAGGAAAATCCTTCCTGGTTAACCTAGTTAGGGGTAGTGCTATAGAACTGAAGTCTTTGATGAACCTCCTGTAGTAACTTGCCAGACCTAGGAAACTACAAATCTCTGTCGGTGTCTTTGGTTGTTCCCATTCTAGTACAGATTCCACTTTCTTGGGATCAACACAAACACCTTTTGGAGATATAACATGGCCTAGAAAAGACACTTCAGATAACCAGAATTCACACTTGTTGAACTTAGCATATAGTTGATGTTGCCTCAACAAAGTCAATGCCTGGCGAAGGTGTTGCTCATGTTGTTCACTATCCTTGGAGTATATTAGGATATCATCTATGAACATGACAACACACTAATCAAGATAAGGTCTAAACACCCTATTCATTAGATCCATAAAAGTTGCAGGTGCATTGGTTATCCCAAATGGCATAACCACAAACTCATAATGACCATGCCTAGTCCTAAAAGCTGACTTGGGTATGTCATCAGCCTTAATTCTCTACTGATGGTAACCTGACCTCAGGTCTATCTTTGAAAACACAGTGGCACCTCTTAACTGACCAAAAAGATTGTCAATCCTCAACAAAGGATACTTATTCTTTATTGTCACCTTGTTCAACTATCTATAGTCTATACACAACCTCATTGAACCATCCTTTTTTTTTAACAAACAACACGGGAGCAGCCCAAGGGGAAGTGCCCGGCCTGATAAAACCCTTCTCTAATAGTTCTTGTAACTATTTCTTTATATCCTACATCTCTGCTGGTGCCATTCTGTATGCTAACTGTGTTATGGGTTGTATTCCAAGAACAAGATTGATCTCAAACACAATCTCTCTAGGAAGGGGAATGCTAGGAAATTCCTCAGGAAAGACATCCTCAAATTCTTGCACCATTGGTACCTCCTGGATACTAGGACCTCCCACCTTGGTATCCACAACATGAGCTAAGAAAGCCTCACATCCTTGTCTCATCATCCGCTCATCTGTCATAGCTGACTTCAAACATGTAGGAAGAATCTTCCTATCACCCTGGAAAATCCACTGTACATCTCCATCATGGAACGTCGCCACCTTAGTACTACAGTCCAAGACTACCTTGTATTTTTCCAAGGTATCCATTCCTAGGATTACATCAAAACCATGTATGTCAAGTGGCAAAAGATCCATTTGAATGTTGTGTCCAGAGAAATAAAGAACACAAGAAGGGCACACTTCCCACAACTCGGTGGAATCAACCAAAGGAGTCTCTAGCCGTTGGCTATCAGATCTAATACTCTTAGGTAGATAACAACTATCTATCACCTCTCTAGTGATAAAAGAGTTTGTCGCACCTGGGCCTACTAACACATATACAAAATAAGAAGCAAACATATCAGAATGAAATAATTCCATCTGACATGTCATGACTTGTGGATTGACCACTACTTCTGGTTGGGTCATGACATAGAACCTAGCTATCATCTACTTCCGTCCACGTCCTCTACTCGCCTGTCTTGAGGATCCTGCATGGGATGCCTGACCATGCCCTCTGCCACTACCAGTATCAAACTATCATTGTTGTGATCCCTATTGATTCTGCCTTGGCTACTGAGTCACCTTCTCAACCTTCATAGGGAAATTCCATATAATATGCCCTGTCTGTCCACATTGATGACACACTCAGTTATCACTATGTGGTCTAAACGGCCCTGTAACTGAGACTGATGATGAACTGCGAGCTCCTATTGGTGGAAAACTGTGACCTCTACCCCTACTCGGGGTCCACTATGACGATGCCTGTGATCTTGGTTCAGTGAAGGTTGACCTTGGTTGCGAAGGCGGTGGGAAAAACCTTGGCTTCTTAAAGCCTCCAGATGATTGCCCTTGAAACTGCATAGGCCACTTCTTAGCATTAGCTTCATGCTTCTCTATGGCAAACCTCTCAATACTCCTAACAGATTCCACATAGGTGGAAAACCTTTCCCTGTTCTCCAAGACTGATGCTATTGTAGTCAACTCTATACTCAGACCCTTCTCAAATCTCCGAATCCTTTCCTTGTCTGTTGCTTCCATGTGTGGGCAGAACCTCAGAAGTTCTATAAACTTTGATTCATACTCATTGATAGTCATAGCTCCCTAACAAATCTTCTCAAACTGAGAGATTTTCTCATCTAGGTAGATCTTTGGAAAATATCGGCTAACAAATTCCCTTCAAAACTCCTCCCATCCTATCACAACTCCTGGCCTTTTCTCCTCTTCTATGGCCCACCAGTGGCCAGCACTACCCTTCAACAAGAAAACTACATGCTTAACTTTGTCTTCTTCAACGATGTTTATGATTTTGAACACCTTTTCCAGCTCAGTCAACCACATGTCAACGTTTGCTGGATCACAAGTACCTGCATATTCAATCGTCCCAACATGTCTAAGACGTTCAAATATCTTCCCGACATCTTGGGACTCCACATTAGAGGCGGCTGCCCTAGCTTGAGGTGCTGGTGCTCTGTCAGCAATATGTGTAATTGTGGCCATCATCTGTCTAAACATAGACTGAAACTCAAGATTGGCCATCATTGTCAAGTCTAGATGAGGCATTGCAGGCTGTTCTGGCCCTTCTTTTAGCACTCTCTCATCACGTGCCTGCCTCCCTGCACCTCCTCCTGGTGTAACATAGCTACTCTCAACATGTTCTTCATGTCCTCCAGACATATCTACATAAGCATAAACTATGTTCAGATATGTTGGATACATAAGAATAAACTCAAACCTAAGTACTATGTCACTGTAGACTCAGTAAACCTAGAGCTCTGATACCAAATTAACTATGACACCTCATCATGCTTAACGAGATTACTCAAAACACAAAACACGATCAACTACTAATTTATCGCATAGTCAAAAATGCAGAATCATTAAAACCGATTCCAACAATGTAAATAAACTCTAGAACATTTACAAAAGGTCCATCATTCCATTCTCATATATTGTAGCAAGTATTTACATATGGGTCCAAAGACCTCAGTCACATCCTGCATACAAAAGATATTTCACATGTACATGCCATATATTTACAAACATTGGCATACTACAAAATCTGGTGTCGATACAAGTATATCATCTAGAAAATACATCCCATACCCGGACCTAAGAGTACAGGGACAACACTAGGACTCAACTACTAACATCTACAACTAACCAACCTTTTGAATATATTGATCACCAGATTGATTCTCTTCCATAGCACGACCTCAACCTCGTTGCCCGCAACCACCTAAAAAATGTGGTGACCCATGGGTGAGACCCAGTCCTAGCAAGAGATATAACTCTCTCCAACATATATTGATTATAACATATTAATTAATAGTAAATACATTGAGCAGTTAGGGTATTGAATAAACAATGTGAATAGATTGAAAAGTTGAAGCATACTAAGACGTTAAGCAAATAAGTTGTAACATCAAGTAGAATTGTACAATTTTCATAAGTGTGCATCATGTAAGAACTATGCGTTGTAATGAAAAGACAAGGGTTAATCAACCAATGTGATACATATTAAACCCTAGCAATTATACTACACGGCTGGTATCACTTCTTTTATTACATTGCCCTGAGGGATTTGAGAAATACCACTCAAGTCCCAACTGACCACTACTAAGTCAAAATTAGTTCCATACAAGATCTAGGAAGAGCCGGACTCCTAAGATCTTCTCCTCCCCTGATTAGTATGGGTTCACCACAACGACACATATGGTCAAGCTGCTAACAACCTAGTCCATCCTTGGTTCATGTCACGACACTAGTGAAAGGATGTGGGTATGCATACCCTACCATCTGAGGTACAACCACATTTGTCCTCCAATCTCATCATCATCATATATATAATCACCGTGACACGACCGCAACCGTTCTCAAACTGAGGGCTAGGTATGACAATTGTCATCCTCCCTAACACTTGAATTCAGGATGACAAACACCCCACATACTCATCAATATGCGCTCTGAGTATCCCTTAGGAATACTCATTTCACTATCTGGCAATTTATGACACTCATATAGATCTATGGCATAGGGCACTACATGTTTAGAGTTTCACATAATTAGTTATGTCAATTGGGTGAATTAAGGCTAAATCATACAAATGGACATTCAAACCCTAATTCTTTTCTAACAAGAGTATATGTATAACAAATTCAAAAGATATAAAACATTTGAGATATAATCCTTAATCACATTACAACATGCTATCATTCATTGCAAATTAATGGACCACACTTATCATCATACTTTTACAAGATACCAACATCTTATCACAACTTCCAAGGTTTTAACCCTTATTGGAACATGAAGAGGATTTCACCTCAATCATTGCTTCCAACATGCCCAAAGGTCGTTAAGATCATCACATTATTCATAGTAAGGTTATCATCATCATTCCATGTCTTAAACAAGGCTCAAAAGATCATTAACACATGTGTCCATAGATTTTAACATGGCAAGGCACTATTATATTCAAATAGTACTACAATGCGGTTTCAACACAAAAAGAGTGTAATTCATTATCACATTAATCATTCAAGAGGTTTGATTATAACCAATCAACATCATATAATTACATTAAGGTTAGGTATAATAAGCTAGATCACATGGGAGTTATGCACCCACTTATTATAGTGATTTATCAAATATAACTATATAATGTAAAGGTAAGACTACAAATTAATGGTATTGAACCATTGAATTATCTTCACTAGGACCCACATATAATACCATGTGATTTATTCTAATCCATTGGATGTTGAAGCATCCAATATTATTCATTAGATCAGGTTCATTGTTCAAGGTTATCAATTGAACTATAAGTTTAACCATTAAATCAATTGAACCAAGAAACCATTGGCTTAAGGTTTAGTCAAATATACAATTACATTCCTAATTCATCATATATGGTGATGACCTAATCCACCATTAATTGTGATCATTAGGTCACCATTGGTTGCTAGATCAGTAATACATTCAGTTAACACCATCAAATATTAAGCCAATATCATCATCGATTGATAACATCATTAGAATACTCAGTGGATGATAATTAAACGTATAATTGAGTCAAAACCTGACCTAAGGGGGTGAACAAAGGTTGTCACCATACATTTGACACCCTTTCCCAAGATAGAAACACCATTGGTTGTTGGATGGTATTGCCATCGATTGTGTGGTAGGGAAGGAAATTGCTTGACAACCGCAATTTGAACCATCAATTGTTTTGTGCTCAACACCATAGGTTGTTGCTATCAACCTATCCCAGATTATGGTACACCTTAGAAAGGTTGTACACATGTTTACAAGTTCATATAGAACTGGAACAAAATAGGGAACTGATCAGCCTCAAACGTGAGTCAGATCTTTTAATTTATAACCCGAAACCTTCAAGGGCTCCCGCAACTTTATTACGGGGTCAAAGTAGATATATGTGGTCGAGCAAAGGGACTTGGTGATGTTTAGGATGCCACCGATTTCTTTCTTTAGTTAGATAATAAAAAATGCTAGTCGATGAAGATATGTGCTAGAACTAGTCTAGCGGGTTGCACGAAATAAAGCAAAACAAAGAAAAGAAACGAAAACAAAACAGAGTTTGCGAGATTCTACTAATCTGAGAGAAGGAGTTCCTGGCTATGTAACCACAAGCTGGGCAGTCTATGCATCTGTTCTCGGGTGTAGGCAACCCTCGAACACCTGAGCAAGCAATCTATATCTAGACATAGTACATACTGTCATGCCTATTCCTGTGGGGTCATCCCACTCACTCTCACGCAACATGACTAAAACCCATCGTGATCTGCCATTGAACCTCTATCGAGGATGACATGTCAACATCTCAACATATTCTAGAGGTCCTCTCAGGTCTAGAATGTGCTGAGATGTTAGGAACAGATGACCTTGAACCGTCCTCCTCTCAGATTCTGATCCAAACTATCTTCTCTTAAACATCTCCACACAGATCTCTCGATACAGGAAGAAATATCAATTCAAACTAGGAAGAGATCAACCAAACTAGAAATCACAACCAGAGAGAGAAGATAGAACAAGCAAACATACTAGATCTGAAATAAATCTACTTGCTTAAAGCAAAAGTACATAAACATGCCCAAAATGGGCTACATAGGCAAGAAGGAGCTCAACTAGCCATGGACAAGCATAGTTAGCACCGAACAAAGATGGAAGAACATCGTTGTATAAGAAACCAAGGAACACAACAGAAGAAAGGGTAAGAAGATAAGATTTAGCCCATGGAGGAGAGGTGGCTCTCACTCCTTTGCGTCTGTATAGGCTGGATCTCGTCTTTTTGTCCTCTTCCTTGATCAGATCTGGACTCCTTGGTTCTCTCTCTCTAGAATCCTTCCCGAACAACGGCATGGATGATCTAGATCTGGGTGGAAATGGATGGATGGATGGACCAGGTTCTTGGATCTCTCCATAGATTTGGAAGGCAGAGTGGATGGCATCAGGATGAGTCAAACTCCCCAGGTCGGGGCACAGGGTGGTGGCCTAGTGGTGGTCGGAGTCCTCCTGGCATTTGGACTCTCTTCCTCTACCCCCCCCCCCTTTCGGGTCTGGTTGGAGGAGGGGTATTTATAGGCTTGGAGTGAGATTTGGGTTTGTTTGCACTGTTCAGAAACCATGACCTCGCTTGAGGTGGTTATTGTGCACTCAGTAGACCGCAGGGAGTTGTTGCTATCCATCTAGGTCGCGGTTAGGTGTGGAGTATTTGTTGGTTAAGTGATGTGGGTGTGAGGAGGGACCATGACCGCAATGTGAGGGAAGGCCACAATTGGTGGTGCTCGACTACTGGATCAGAAGAGTGCTCATGGCATCGTTTGACAGTAGGGGTCAAGGTCTTAGAGTAGATGATCATGATTGCAGTGGGGTGGATGTCGTTGATGCCGTGGGAGGTGCACGGGGGATGTTGAGGCGGATGCGGTTGGCAAGAGATCTGACCGCGGGTCACGGTGTTGAACATCACGTCTGCGGTGTTGACAGGGAGGAGCAGTCACGATCAGTTGATGGGAAAATCACGGGTCGTAGTTCCTGGACACTGCAACCGTGATGTGGGGGTGTGAGGTCACGATCAGTGGAGGAGCGTGGAGATCATGATGTGCGAGGGAAGCTATTGTCAATTGCGATAAGGAGTAGCAGGCGAGACGTGTTGTTGTTAGGTTGAAGAGCAGCAACAAAGGCATTGGAGGTTGCCGCGACGATGATGGCGGCGTGTCTGTTGGCTTGATGTCGACCACGAGCGGATGAATTGGAGAGGAGGTCGCGGTTGTCATGGTGTTGGGAATGAGAAAACCGTGACCATGGTTAGGGTCAGAGGAAACCGCGACCGCGACTAGGGAAGGAGAGGAAAACCACGATTGGAGAGAAGAGACCCCCACGACTATACTAACTTGACCAAGGGAAGGCCTGCAATTGAGAAAGTGATGTATGTGGATAGGCCTAGGCCCAAGAAGGCTGGTGCGGGCTTTAGTTGAGATGTAGGGGCAGTGATTAGGAATATGGGGCCCCTTTGTTATCTACTTGGCCTGCACAGAGATACATAATCCCAATAAGGATAAAATCAATTAAGCTAAGTCAAATTGCATATTTAGAAGATAAAGGAAATAAAGTGAATAATCAGAGAAAAACTGGGCCCAAGAAGTGAATCAGACAGTGATGAAAAAGTATTTATCATTAAAACTTATTGCAAATAACACAATTTCACTAGGCCTTGGAGAGAGAGAAAACATGGACAAAGATGTCATAAAAAGGTCGGTGCTTACTTGTCCCAAAACTGGCTAGATTGGCTACTTTATTGGGTAGCTAGTTACTTTATCTATGTAAATATAAAAGAACTAAAACATAAGCATTAGAGGGCATATTAAGGCCAAAGTGACACAAAACCATAGATAAATAGCATAGAGAATATGTAAAATTGGGTGTTATCAACTACCCCAAGCTTAAAGCTTGCTTGTCCTCAAGTAAGACCGTTCTCAAAGAACAAAAAGATAACATACAAATTAAGCTTCGTAAAAGATGCTAAGGCTAAGAAAAATATTTTAAAGCATCATTTCTCCTAATCCGTATCATTTCAGAACAAACCCCCAACAATCAACCACAGTCCTGCCAAAGCAAGGTCAAAGAGTTCCATACAAGATAAAGAGATTTCACTTCAACCTGTCGATACTCACGAGGGTTTGAATCATAATTATTAGTCATGAAAGAATTGTCACATAGGTGATCATGTGGGTGATGAGCAATGAGCCATCACCATGAATCGATGCATACCAATCGGGAACAACGTTCCTCTCAGTTATTCATGTCCTAAGAAACAAAGAAAAAGACTCTAATGACTTCTGAGGATCCCGATCTACGTCAGGTTGGTCCATGTAATGACTAACAGTCCCTGCAGTCCGTGCCAGTTGGCCTAAAATAGTGAGATGAACTCCTCGTACTACGCTCAAACCAACCCTGCTAATGAGATGATCTTGTAGGTCTCCTAGGGGTTCCAAGGGACTCTCTAATGAGCTTTTGGAGTGATACTACCAGGCACGACATACCCACATTAATGAGCACAGTCATACACCGTCTGGGCACCATCCTCAACTCTCCTAAAAGAAAAAATAAGCGCTCATTTATTCACACTCAGGCTTTTATATGCTGCATTCTATTTTGTAGGCTTGGGTGAGAACTATATAGATATTTTGGGATTTTGTGGGCGGCCAAGCCTCTTTTGCAACTTTTTATATTTTTCATCTTTTTGACTCAATCTAATGTGAGAAGGCACATAGTCCATAAAGGAAAACACTTCATCTTGTTTATAGATCAAAGCCCGTCATGATCTGGTTGACACTTGTATGAAACGTTACAATTATGATTCAAGAATTCTTAGAATAGAGGCAAGCTCGTGAAACTGCAGCTAGGATTCTTTGATCATGTTTTAGCTCATTCCATTGGTCCTTTTACTTGGATTTGTCATTCACAACATAGATCAAGGGAATAAAGCTTTAAGCTATGAAAAAGGCACATAACCTTAGATTTATTACCAAACTCAAGGAATGAGTCAAAGAGCAAGTAAAGTGAAAGGTCAAGCAATTTTTAAGATGAAAACTGTGCATTTAGGCATAAAGTCAAGCATTTTTCTATTAGATTCGCACCATATGGCTATAATTGCATAGCTAAAAAGTTTATTTTTTTGAAAATTTAAAACTAAATGCAGGAAGTAAACATGCATGTTAGAAGGATGAAGAGGTCGAAGGGAGAATAGCCCTACCACCCCATGCTTAAAATTTTTGCTCATCCTCGAGAAAGATATAAGCTTAGGATAATAGGGTGGGAATGCATGGACGTTAGGGTGGGAATATTATTAAAGTCCTAAATGATGCATGTATGCAAGAAAAAATAAGGCAATTAGAGGAAAGAAACTATCTAAGCAAGATCATGAAAAACAAAATTTTATTTTAACAACAAGAGAGAAGAAACAGGTAAAAGAAAGGGGGTGTCTACCCCACAATACCGACAATGGGGTCCCAAATCCTAAGTTTTGGGACCAGTGTCACCTGTGTCTTGCCAGCAGGATCCACCTCACGATAGGAGTAGAATAGGTGGAGGTGAGGGCCCTTTTGAGTCTGAAGTAGAGGAATAGAATATGATGACTCAGTGAACTCATCCATGTTTTGGAATCATCTTGAACTGCACTAAGATGACTTCTTCAGAAAAGCATCCTCAAGGCACCTTTCCATGATGTATATGAATGGGAAGGACCTACGATGTCAACACAGGATGAGACAGAGGAGATAGGCTGAATATCTTCTTAACAATTCATCTCATCTCTTTCCATCTCTGAAATTGAGGTTGGATGCTCAAGTAAACTTTCATGTACTATCTGAGTCATCCAATCATTTTCTGAGCAAGAAGTGTCCCCAGAAGAATCTATTTGATGTTCTTCCACCCCAAGATTGTTGCCTTCTGTGGGGTCTTAGGTTTCTTCATGCTCAGCCGCCATGTTGTGGTGGATTGTCCATCTAGTTCCCTTGAGTTCCACCAAGCCTTGTAAGGGGATGGTGGAAAATGTCTGCTCATGCTGTTCCAACTTGTCATTATCAGTATATTCGCTCCACTGAGAGGAATAGTCATCGTCGTCCTCATCGAACAAATTGTTCCAAACCATGATTGGAATACTGGTCCAAGCTAAGTGACATGTCTCAATATGAGAGACATCACCCTGGTTTGGGTCAATGTCAGACTCGGGTTCCTCAAACCAACCTTTTGGGTGTGAGGTTGTTTGACTATTATTGTGAGGATAAGAGTCTTCATCATCGTCATCATAGAACCATTCATGTCTATGACTCATATCTTCCATTGGTTCATCAGTTGGGTCATCTGGATAGAATGAAGGGCTTCCCCAAGTGGGTTTTTCTTCATAGAAAAATCTTGGTGAATCCAATTGATGATCAGAATAGGATGGTGAGACATACTCCGCTTCTGATCTGATGGAATAGTCTTGATGACTAGAGTCTTCATTATCTAGTGATGGCACTTGTAACCAGATTGTAACCAAATCGATGAGCTCTTGGAGCCTCTTTCCTTGTTCAACATCTTTATCATGAAGTTGTTGTACTTGAGTAGCAATGCTTTCAAGACCCGTCGATTCTGCCATACACATCTGATCAGAATCCGTTGTATCAAACTGATGTTTCCGGACGAAACCTTGTTCAAAAGTTTGAAGCATACTTGTACTACGGTCTGCAATCTCTGTTGCTATTTGGAGTTGACACTCCTAATTATCTAATAGTTCCTAGAGAGGATCGACGTGTTCTTGGAGATGAGGGGCTAAGGAGGTAAGTGTGTGAATACTTTCCCCAACTAAATCCACTACCTTAATCAGTTCTTGATCCCATGATAGCACGGAAGTCGAGGACTGACCGACATCCTCTGTTGTAATTTCCTCTGTTGTAATTTCAACATACAACGACGGTGGAGGTGAGTATACCTCGACTAGTTGTAGAGAATGACCTTCAATTATTTGCCAGCAGTCGGGACTGTGGAAAAATTCGGGAGGAAAGGAGGACAAGATGACTTATCTCGCCGAAGCAAGATCCATGGATGAGAAAGGTATAAGAAAAAGAAAAAGGTATTCAGTATATATGAACAAATATGTTTAAAATAAAAGAAAGACTATTCATATACATATACAGGATTAAAAGTGACAGAACAAAATCTTTTAGGCATGTATACATGGAAAACCACCTCCCCAACAACGACGCCAAAAAGTTGATCAGCCTCAAACTTGAGTCGGAACTTTTAATTTATAACCCGAAACCTTCAAGGATTCCCGCAACATTATTACGAGGTTGAAGTAGATATATAGGGTCAAACACAGGGATGTGGTGACATTTAGAACACCACAGATTTCGTTCTTTAGTCAGATAAGCCAAAACGATAGTCGATGAAAATATGTGATAGAACTAGTCTAGCGAGTTGTCACAAAATAAAGCAAAATTAAGAAAAGAAACAAAAACAAAACAGAGTCCACGAGATTCTACTAATCATAGAGAAGGAGTTCCTGGCTATGTAACCATAAGCTGGGCATTCTAGCACCCATTCTCGGGCGTAGACAACCCTCGAATACCTGAGCAAGCAATCTATATCCAGACATAGTACATACTATCGTGTCTGTTCGTGTGGGGTCATCCCACTCGCTCTCACGTAGTGTGACTAAAACCCATCGTGATATGCCATTGAACCTCTCTCGAGGATGACATGTCAACATCTCAACATATTCTAGAGGTCCTCTCAGGTCTAGAATGTGCTGAGATGTTAGGAATGGAAGGCCTTGAACCATCCTCCTCTCAGATTATGATCCAAACTATCTTCTCTTAACCATCCCTACATGGATCTCTCGATACAGGAAGAAATAGAAGTTCAAACTAGGAAGAGATCAACCAAACTAGAAATCACAACCAGAGAGAGAAGATAGAATAAGATAACATAATAGATATGAAATAAATCTACTTGCTTAAGGCAAAAGTACATAAACATGTCCAAAACGAGCTACACAGCCAAGAAGGAGCTCAACTAGCCATGGACAAGCATAGTTGGAATCGAACAAAGATGGAAGAACATCGTTGTATAAGAAACCAAGGAACACAGTAGAAGAAAGGGGAAGAAGATAAGATTTAGCCCATAGAGGAGAGGTGGCTCTCGCTCCTTTGCCTCCATATAGGATGGATCTCATCTTTTGGTCCTTCTCCTTGATCAGATCTGGACCCCTTGGTTCTCTCTCTCTATAGAATCCTTCCCAAACAATGGCATGGATGATCTAGATCTGGGACTCGACCACAAATCTAGGTGGAAATGGATGGATGGATTGACCAGGTTCTTGGATCTCTCGACAAATCTAGAAGGCAGAATGGATGGTGTCAGGATGAGTCGAACTCCCCAGGTCGGGGTGTAGGGTGGCAGCCTGGTGGCAGCTAGAGTCCTCCTTCTGGCGTCTGGACTCTCTTCCTCTACCCCCGCCCCCTTCCAGGTCTAGTTGGAGGAGGGGTATTTATAGGCTTGGAGTGAGAGTTGGGTTTGTTTGCACTGTTTGGAAACCAAGACCTCAGTCGAGGTGTTTATTGTGCATTCAGTAGACCGCGGGGAGTTGTTGCTGTCCAGCTAGGTCATAGATAGGTGTGGGGTATTTGTTGGTTAAGTGTTGTGGGTTTGAGGAGGGACCACAGGTCACAATTCTTGGACACTGTGACTGCGGTGTGAGGGAAGTCCATGATTGGTGGTGCTCGACTGCTGGATCAGAAGAGTGCGCATGGTGTCGTTTGACAGTAAGGGTCGAGCTCTTGGAGTAGACGATCACGATTGCAGTGGGGTGGACGTCATTGATGCCGCAGGAGGTGCACGGAGGATGCTGAGGCAACCGCAGTTGGCAAGAGATCTAACCGCGGGTCGTGGTGTTGAACACCACAACTGCGGTGTTGACGGGGAGGAGCAGTCGTAGTCAGTTGATGGGAAAACTGCAGGTCGCGGTTCCTGGACACCACGACCACGGTGTGGGGGGACAAGGTCGCGATCAGTGGAGGAGCATGGAGATCATGATGTGTGAGGGAAGATGCTATTGATTGCAAGTAGGAGTAGTAGGTGAGACGTGCTACCATAAGGGTTGAAGAGTAGCAATGAAGGTGTTGATGGTTGCAACAACGATGATGGCGGCACGTCTGTTGGCTTGATGTCGACCGCGGGTGGATGAATTGGAGAGGAGGTTGTGGTTGTCACGGTGTTGGGAATGAGAAAACCAAGATGACAGTTAGGGTTAGAGGAAACCATGAACACGGCTAGGGAAGAGAGGAAAACTACTATTGGAGAGGGGAGACCCCCACGGATATACTAACTTGACCAAGGGAAGGCCTGCAATTGAGAAAGTGATGGACGTGGACAGGCCTAGGCCCAAGAAGGCTGGTGCGGGCTTTAATTGAGATGTAGGGGAAGTGATTAGGAATATGGGACCCCTCTGTTATCTACTTGGCCTGCATAGAGACACATAATCCCAATAAGGTTAAAATCAATTAAGCTAAGTCAAATTGCATATTTAGAAGGTAAAGGAAATAAAGCGAATAATCAGAGCAAAACTAGGCCCAAGAAGTGACTCATACAGTGATGAAAAAGTATTTATCATAATAACATATAGGAAATAACACAATTTCACTGGGCCTCAGAGAGAGAGAAAACATGGACAAAGATGTCATCACAAGGTCAGTGCCTACTTGTCCCAAAACTAGATAGATTGGCTACTTTAATGGGTAGCTAGTTACTTTATCGATGTAAAGATAAAAAGAACTAAAACATAAGCATTAGAGGGCATATTAAGGCCAAAGTGACACAAAACCATAGATAAATAGCATAGAGAATATGCATAAATTTGGGTGTTATCAGGAACACCACAAAAATTCGCAATTCTAAACAAGCATGGTTTCTCTATGCTTAATTCATCACATTCAAGCATAAACAGGTACTAACAAGCTTCTAGTAAGCAATATAAGTGAAGAATGTTATATAAATAGCCTCTATACAGTACGTCAGATCCCAAATAGAAAGAATCTAGAGCAAATAGGTCAAGAAAACCTTTGATTCAGATCTGAACTTGGCCAAATAGGTACTTCTCTCCACAAAGAAGCAAAATCCTAGAAAAAGAAACAAGAATGATAGATTTTTGAGTTGTAGAGCCACTTTCACCATGGAACAGCAGGGTTCCGACCTAGAGGAAGGTCTAAGGAATGCGAAGAGCAAGAAAAAAGAAGAAGGAAGGAAGAAAACAACATGCGTTGGTCGAATTCCCTAGAAGATGACTGTGGAAACCCTAGGTAGGGCTAGATGGAGCCCTAGGAGACCTTCTTCTCCAAAAAGGGGTTTCCTTCTACCTTAGAGCAGTTGGTTCCAAAGAAAAATATAGTGGATTAGTTTCTACAGGTTAGAGGAAAGAGAAAGCAAGCATAGTTTCATACTTGGGCAAGGAAGGGGTAAATATAGCCCATGGATAAAGATAGAAACAAGCATGAGGTGTAAAAGTAGCTTCCCCATGTGTCTATGTCCTTAATTTATTAAGAATATATAAGAACACACACAATAAGCTCCCCCACCATCCCTATTAACCTTCTTAGCTTTCCTTTGTCGAAATTCTCAGCCAATTAGATAATTCATTTGTTGATAGCTAGTAAAAGTAGGTCATCCGTGAAGGGGTAAATCCAAAACTACCCTTGAGGAAAACACCTTCAAACCATGGCTCAACTAGGATACCCATGGCTCAAAAATATCAAGAATGATAATATAACATCTAAGGAACATAATGTATGTGACAAATTGCAAAGAAAACCCCTCCATTGGGTAAATTGTAGAAAAGTCCAAAATGTACATAAAATTGCATAACTTGCTCAAACAGTGTCCAAATTGAACCTATTTTGAATCTTAAGCTTGTATTATGATTTCAAAACGTATCAAAAGGTTAGATTTGGGTTATAAGCACTCAATTATGGTAATTAAGCTCATTCAACTCATTAAGCAAGTTCAAGGGCCTTATAGATGTGCTCCTTCGATTTTAGGGGGCTTAGGGAGCCATAGAGGCGGTCATCGTGCATTTTTGGCCATCAAAACATATTCTTGTGGGGTAATATGCATGTTGTGTATCGTGAGGCAAAGATGATCCTCACCAGACAAGATGCTCAAGATGAACGGTCATCTGGGAGAGCTCCTGAGAGCTAAATGGGTGGGTGAAGTATGTTTATGATTTATGAAGATGTGCATGGGGTGAATGAAGTTTGTTTCTAATTTATGAAGATGTGAATGGATTAAAAAATCACAATATAAGTGGAATAAAGCCTTGTAGAGCCTAAAGACTCCTGATGAGCCAAAATGGCCACCGAAGAAGACGAAAAAAGGATCTGACAATGGGAGTCAATTCATGAAAAAATAACTTGTGGGAAATGACCTGGGAAGGATGATGAACCTTTTGTAGAGTTAGCTCAGATGAGGAGGCTCAAGTAATTATTGTGAGGTCATTATAGATAAGGAAAGAGTGGATTATTAAATATTGGTTTAGGGACATGTATAGTGTAAGGAGAGTTGAGGGAATGACTATATGATCATTGTTGAAGTTATTCGTTTCCTGAATGTCGAAGGAAGCAACACATCACTCAATAACCAATATTTCCAATCTCTTAAGGTTCTATGTCATCAATAAGAATGATTTTGTATATAGCCTAAAAGGAATGCCATAAGGCATGGACATTGGGGTAGACCAATGGTTGGTGAATCCAACAAAGTAGATAAATGGACCCTAGGTGATGTAATGACCAAGCAATTTCTTGTGGTTTCTCAGACAATGATAGTTGGGGTCAAATAGGTGACTTGGCTCATGCATGGGGTCCTACTCAGGATCCAATGGCTGCGATAACCTTAGTCAACCTAAGAAACATTTATACTTGAACCAATCATATTTTCTTCAAGAATTCATATAGAGTAAAGTAGAATTTCAACAGCCTTCATATTTTAACCATGAATATGAACTAGGGTGTACTACTTATAAAATTAAAATCTTCTATATTATCATCTAAAAAAAATCATTTAATTATATCCATTAATATTTTAAAATGTAATTTATAATAATCAAAAATATATTTTAGAATGATTCCAAAGCCAATGACTTACACTTATATCAAGCTAGCATAATGTGAGCCCTAATATGATGAGTTCAAAAATAATAATTAAGAGTTGAATTCTATTGACCATAATTAAGGGTATAAAAATGGTACTTATATACAATTCTTAAAGAATTTCAAAGGATTTTCAAATGAAGAGAATAACGAGATTTAGCACGAAAAAAAATCTAGTGTCTAAAGGAAAAAAGTAACTTACCCATTATCACTCCCTTTTTGTAGAAATAGTCAAGAGATGTTTTCAATGTTCAATCCTTCCTAAACATGGTACAATCTAAATAAGTATATCCAAAATCTTCACAACATCCTCTCAAGAAAAATGCATCCTAGATTTGATTGGAAATCTTACCGTAGAAATCCATATGAAACTCTATTTTCTTCTTCAACCCAAACGAGAACCCAAGAAAGTGACCAAACAACCCTCAAAAATTAACTACAAATATGACCCCCAAACTCTTTGAAGCAACTCAAAAAATAGAAAAACATTGATATGTATCTAGAGTTCCAAATGATTCATCATGGCTTCCCATCTTATACATACAACTATCATCTCTCCAATAACATGAACCAAAAGCCCCCTGATCCATGTGGCAACCCACACCACCTCCTCATGTCCCCAGAATTCTATCTTAGTCCTTAAGTGACTATCTCGTGAGGTAATTATATTTACCCCCTTAATTACTACCTATTACTATTTCTCCACTCCCTAAACCCAATTTTTGTATTCAAAATTTTATTGTTCACATTTGAAATCCTAGTATCATTGTCTTTTAGACCTTCAACCTCCTCTATGTTACCCACCTTGGTGGAAGAGTGACGTGCATGATATTACACATGCAAATTAACAATAGGTGGAATCCTTAGAGTTTATCTTAACCAACTTAAAATAATCACCACCCACAAGTGAAAGGATAAGATTGCAATATAGTTCAAGTTCAAACCCAAAGGAAAACATATTTTAGAATTGATTGATGAAAGTATTTATCATAAAGGGTTGATTGATTGATTATACTAAGATTTCAAATTACATAACGTTGGACTAAAGTCTCAATTTATCAATTGATGGGAACACTATGGTGGAATGGGTTTCACCACTGCCACCTATCATTCACTCTCACACTACAAAGCATAGGAATATATGTTGAAGCTGAGAACCCCCCCCTTTCAATTTAGAATTAATACATATAAGAAAATCACTCTAAGAATTCCTTCATGTTACCTATAAATCATACATATATCACTTCACAAAATAACTATCTAAAATTCTCATCAAGATTTTAATAAACAATCAATATCCTAGATCATGGGTTCAAAGTTTGCTACATCCAAGATCATGGCAAATATGTATACGTGTTTATGACATAAGCATACAAGCATAAAACAATTAACTCTCACTAGTATAGAACTGACCTTTAGTGTCAGTTATTTAATGCCTTTGGCATTGATTTCAAAGCGACACCCAAGTGGGCGCCGCTAAAAGTTGAAACCTTCAGTTTCAATTTTAACACCGACACCATAACCCTTCTTGCCACCAAAAACACGCCAGGAAAGGCACTATAGGCATCAGTTACTTAATAAAACTGACACTATATCCAGGTCAAAGTTGTCGACGTTTCACAAAAACCGACATCATAATCCTTCCCGCCACCAATAAAATGCGCTAGCAAGGGCACCATCAGCATCAGTTTGTATATATAACTGACACTATATCCACATGGACATCCATTTTTTGCTAATAACTGACGTTGTATGTCTTTGTTGTCGGTTTTATACTAATAACCGATGCCTATATTCTAATTTTTTTTCTTATCAGTTTACAAGATTACTGTATGGCTGGTCAGCAGGATGCAGAACCTATAGTTTAGTTCTAAATTGCAGGTTTACAACATCCATTGATATAAGTCAACAACAGGCCACAAACCTGCAAAATTAACAAGATGGACAATATTATATATGGATCATGTGATTCACACACATGTATAAGCACATTTAATTCATATTATTTTTCATCACACAAATGTAGAAACCAGGAGTTCCATTTCAAATTTCCTCCATTTTCACACATATTTAGCAACCTGCAGTTCCATTCATTTCATATCTTTTTACATTCAGACACATGTAGAAACATTCATGTATTGATCATCTTCACATTCACACATATGACAATTCAGAAAAATTCATTCACATTCACACAAAAATAATTATGAGAACAAAGTTTAGAAATATCATTCTTTATTTATCATTGTCATTATCACTATCACTATACCAATCTTATTTAAAAATTCCCACTACTTGTAAGGCTTTTGCCCATTGTTCTCTTACATAATTTAAGTCTTCCATCGTAAAGGGAGTATGTACATCTAATAACTTTCCACCTATAGTGAAGTCAGTTTTAAACACCTGCAAAGAGAATGACGTATATATATAATTTATAATATATAATAAGACTGATATATTTCATATTATCTAATGAGACTATATATAATACCTTATTGTTGGTATTTATGCCCTAAGAGCCAATCATGGGATGATTGGTGGGATACATTAAGATTGATTTGATGAAGATCAAAGGAAAGCTTTCAATTCATTCTAGTTCACTCATATGAGATAATGATAGAACATATTCAATGTATAGAGAATGACAATACTCAATGACGTATGCTTTCAGGTTAAGGACCTGAATGATGAGATCATATAGATGCTAAGAGTTTGTACATTCTTGTAATGTCCCTAGTCAGATGTCATTGTGGAAGGTAGATAGACAACAATGACACATAAGACTAGATTGTGGTGTTGGTTGATGAAAGAATCTCATTAGTCATGATATGGAGATATCAAACCAAACACATAGGTATTTGTTAGAGAACAAGTATACCGGACAGACCCACTGTGAGTTTGACACATGGAACCATGACATGGTAGTCACAATTAGTTCTCATAGTGATGGTGGTGAGTGTGATTCTTTGACTTGAAATCACTACACTCAACACATGTCATTGGGTACACTTTGACATCATCAAACACAGTCATGAAACATGGGTTGTTATAAAGGTGATGATTAGGTGGCTTTGACACATGGGGCTTTTGAGGGGTGAGTGATAGATATGGGATTCGTCCCTCCTGAGGGAGTTTGATATCCGTGGCCACTTGATGAGTAGGATTGAGATAGGTGTGCACGCATGTGTGAATCAGTATGTGATATTGATATCATACATATCTCCTCCAATCTACTCTGAGATCAAGAAAGTGAATGAACATTGATAGGATGACTATTCCATGCCTTGAGTTCATTTGGGATATCAGTGACAAAGGAATTATTCATTCGCTATAACACCATTCACGAATTGTAGGATTGAAAGTTGTTCTCCAACTTTCTATTTCACTAGGGTAGTAGTGATGTGTGACTAGGCACCGCTCTTTGCTTGTGAAGTCATAAGTGTTATGGACTTTCACTGCCAACGTGAAATGGACCTGTAGGGTCACACACATAGGATTTAACCTGGAAGAGGAGTTTATCCACAAATGATGTTTAGACTGATTACTAAAGGAGTTTAGTAGTTCAATTAAACATTCAATCAATTAATAGCTCAATATCATAGTGTCAAGGTGTTGGAGCAATTGATTAGAGTATGAGATTGATTGAAACTACAATTCACTAATTTGCATAGTCTGCTGCCCCAACCGATCGGCTCACAGAGTTGAACTGATCGGCTCAGGTTGATGAACCGATCGGCTCAACTGGTGAGACGATCAACTCATGTGTCATGAAACGATTGGCTCAATTGTTGAACCGGACGATTCATAGACCAACTGAGATCGTTTGGAAAATCAAAAGACTATTTTGCAAATACAATTTGTTTCACTTGTAGAAATTCAATTTGGACAAGTATTAATATTTGATTAAACAGAAACAAATATGGAAGTCAATTTGAGTTGGATCAGGACCATTAACCAATCGGCTCGTGCTTTAACCGATCGGCTCAGGTGTTCCAACCGATCATTTTAGGTGTGAAACGATCAGCTCAGGTCCCCAACCGATCAGTTCATGCTTGAAACAATCAATTCAGGTGGCACAATTGGTTGTTTTTTGGAAAATTTCGAATCCTTCTACTCCTGCTTTAATCCCGCATTGCCTGGGGTAGAGAACCCTGTCCCATGACCCTCCTATATATATAGGGGTATTGGGGGCTTCTCAGGAACAACAACTCATAACACCAGTTGCTCTGCAATGTTGTCATACTCTCTAGTTGTGGTAATCGAGAGAGAGCCTGAGCAAGTGCTACCCGATAAGGGAGGCACAACAAGGGAAATACAACTGTAGAAAAAGCAACTGGTTGTAGGAGAGTGTGTCGGTGACTAGTACACTGACAAGTGGGTGGGACTCCTTCCGATTCCTTGTGGGACAAGGAGATCGGAGTTCCAGGTGGTCTGTGTGGACTACTTCAGAGGCGGGAGACTTCTGCCGCTCAGAGGACAGTTGTCAATCCCGACAGTCCCGGTGAGGCCAGGAGCTGCACAGACACCGTCCAAGACTAGAGGTGAAGACCGCGCAAGCCGTGAGGTAACATCGTCGAGCAAGCCTCGGGACAAGGTATGCCTCTACAAACCATCCTTCCTATTGTATAGACGTTGACGTGATTCCTTTATTATGGGTTTGGGATAAGAAATTTTTTGTTTCCGCTACCTTCTCTATTTCCCATATAACCCAACAGTGGTATCCGAGCCACGTCAACTACTCTATACTTTATGATTATCGATACGATCGAATTTGGTTTGTCACCTTTATTTATTGCATACAATGCGAATAAAATTGGCTTTATGCATGCCCAATCCTAAATCCACAAACCCCAATATACATATATGATATGTAATATTAATGCACTTGATATGCGTCACCCTTAAATGAGTTTTGTGGTGGATGTATATCATGGTTATGGCCAATAAATGCTATGTGTGTGCTTGGTTGTATGTGGTTTCTTGCATCTCAGTCTCCGCACTGCTTCCCTACCTCCTTATTCCTGATGTAACTTGATATAACTCGAGATTTCTTTCCTAGCTTTGCTCCCCCCAAATGTAACTTGGGGTTTCCCAATTCAAATGTAAATAGGATAGAATTTTATTCCCTAGTATGTCAAAGAATGATGGACAACCTGACAACAACTGAGACGATTGGTTCAAGGCATGAACCGATCGGTTGGCGATCCAGACGACCAGTTCAAGGAGCGAGAGGAGCGGGTGGTGACCCGATGAGATGTCCGAAGACTAGGCGAACTGATCGGTTGGAGGAGCCAACCGATTGGCTGGTGGCACCCAGACGACCGGCCAGGGCAAGCAGGTCATTCATGTGATGAGTTGATCAACTCAGACAACTATAGCACTTCATCATGGACAGGTTGCATGTGATGTAGACCTAGATGACCGTGATTCCTCTTGGCTTGAGGAATCACATTAGGATGGCCATAATCATCGCTTTTATTGTTTCAAATGTTTTCTATGGGATATAGCATGTATATGATATGTACTATGTATTGTGGTGATTGGATATGTATATGTACCTACAGAACTAAATCCCTCATCTAAATATTAAGTCTTTTTGACCAAGCCTAGGTTATGCCAAAGCGTGGTGCGCCATCTATCTCATAGAAGTGTGAAGGGTAAACATGTAGGTTCTACCAAAGCAGGGTGCATGTTTACCGTGTCGGCTTTTGGGTTAGACTTAACTGGTAATTCTTAGAGCGTCTAGGCCCAAAGGCATGGAATGTTCATGGCAAGGTGTTGCGCATGTTCATTCATCATGAGTTGCATATGATGCAATTGGCATGATGGCCTACCTAAATAGTCAAGATTGTGGGCGATCAGCCAAAGTTGACTCATGACTTGATGAAATATGGATCTTGCCCACTAGAAGATTGTACGCTGCAATCTTCCGAATTGATGGTGAGGGCTATCAATTTGAACAAAAATAGTGGGAGTGATAATTAATTAAAGTCCTAATTATATCGTCAACCTTTCAAATCAATCAAATAAGTCAAAATTGAGTTTTGGACTAAATTGCATATATTTCCTTTTGTAGTACAAATGACAACAAACAACAATCACTTTTAATAGAGATCAGTCCTTCAAAAGGACAAACTGAATGGGACTAACTTCCACGACTAGTTTCGGACATTGAGAATTGTTCTCACTCAAGAGCAAAAGATCTATGTCCTGGATACTCCAATTCTAGAGGAACCTGCTCCTACCGCACCAAAGGCAGAAAAGGATGCTTATAAGAAGCATTCTAATGATGCCATTGATGCAAAGTGCTTGATGTTGTGCTCCATGAACCAAGAATTGCAGAGACAACATGAGAACATGAGTGTAATTAAGATGATTCAACATCTCAAGAACATGTATGAAGATCAAGCACGGCAAGAGAGATATGATGTCTCCAAGATGATGTTCAAGTGCATCATGACACAAGGAGATCCAGTTGGTCCTCACACACTCAAGATGATTGGGTATGTGGAGAACCTGATAAGATTGGGATTTCCCCTGAGCCAAGAGTTGGCTACTGATGTGATACTGCAATCGTTGCTAGAATCTTACAGTTAGTTTGTGATGAACTACAACATGAACAACTTTGACAAGCCGTTGACAAAGTTGTTGGGCATGTTGCGGACAACCGAGGCACATATGAAGAAGGACAAGCTTAAGTCTATGATGATGATCAGCAACAAAGGCAAGTCTAAGCGCAAGGGCAAGGGCAAGGATAAGAACGGTTCTGATGCTAGCCAGCTTCCCTAGTCATCTTCTACTCTCAAGGCCAAGGGAGGCGTAACCAAGAGAGGCAATTGCCACCATTGTTAAAAGCCAGGGCATTCGAAAAGGAATTGTCCACTCTATCTGGTAGAACTAAAGAAGAAGGAGGCGACAGACGTCTCCACCTGAAGGTGTCATGAAATAAACTTATACCACTTTTAAGGGGTATGATACCAAGATATAAAGTGTAAAGCACCCAATACATGGGGCAAGTGTTGCCGCCATAGATAGGAGTACTTTAGTTTATTTTCAGCCTTGAAGGCATGTAATAGAGTTATGAACTACTATTTCATATTTGCCAATGGATAAAAACACATTATTTTTTGCATATTGTATGACAATGTGATAACCTCCCATTCTGTGATGTTATCTTACTAGTTTTCCTCAGTTCTCCATAATCTTTCTTAAATAAATTAGACACAATCTTTAATTTTCCACTTTATTGTAAATATACCATCAGACTAACTTTTCCCCTTTTATTTCTTACAGAAAAGCACAAAAAAATTTACAAAATCTCTAAACGGTCCCAAGACTGAATGGACACCAAACGGTACTAAGACTGAATGGACACCAAACGGTCCCAAGAATGAATGGACATCAAACGGTCCCAAGACCAAATGGACACCAAACGGTCCCAAGACTGAATGGACATCAAATGGTCCCAAGACCGAATGGACACCAAACGATCCCAAGATCGAATGGACACCAAATAGTCCCAAGACCGAATGAAGGCCAAATGGTCCCTAGACCGTGTAAAGTTAAAAGGTCCCAAGACCGAATAAAGGAAAATGGTTCCAAACCATGAGGACTCAAATGATTTCCAAACTGAGAGAGTCCAAACGGTCTCCAAACTGAGAGAGAGTCCAAACGGTCTTCACGACTGTTTGGGCCCAAATCTCCCAAACCATTTGAGTTTCACTCAAAGCCTATAAAAAAGACTTGAAGGGTCCTCATAAGGAGGAAGTTTCAGACGTCCAAAGGCTACCTCTATTGCTCCAGATCCATTCCATCCTTCATCCACTGCCCTGAGGCTGCCGATATGAGATCCATACTCCATCTCCAAGCTACTTTCTCTCTCATCGACAAAGAAGGTGGGAAGAGGAGGTTTCATCATCAAGAAAGCTACGAAGTGTAAAGATCATTTCTCTCTCTCCTCCAAGGGGTCAACCTTCCTCCCTCCTTCATGGAGATGACGCTCTCTCTCTCTTCTCGCCCCCTTCTTTGTACTTGCCATGAGTGAGTAGTCTCATACACTAGGTTGCGGTGAGTAGCCCTGCTACCCATGTTTTCATTTCATGCAATGTAATTCATAAGTTTGCAATAGAGATATACTTTCTTTTCAGTTCAACGTCAATCTTTTAATGAATGCTTGTTGCTTGATCACCAACTTGTGTTACTTATTATCTATTAGTATGAATTGTCTACATTTGTATTATTAGATTTGAATCTCGATTGAATGTTGGTTCTTGATGCATGTAGTCACCATGCATCTGTTTCAGTATCTAGGAGTGTTTTTGAAGGAGTGGTGTAAACTCACTTCCATCGTTGTACTTTCATACTATGAAATGGAATCAGTTGACGTATGAAAGTACAACCTTGATAAGTCGAGGAACACACTTTGTGAAGGGACTAATGCAAAGTAAGTGACCATTCGTTTGGGGATGGCTGGATTTGCAACATTCCCACACTTCTCATAGTTAGCTCTCCGAAAGGAAACTAAATCTACAAAGATACTAACTGTTTAGACTCTTATTGCAGGTTATGTTACTATGTTGCATGTTTTGATCCATGTGTAGCGGTGGCGAAAGCCGATCACATTCTAGTGATTTCTTAACATTGTTTACAACCTTAAATTTACTTTCTTGCTTTTACTTTACTCGCACTTAGTTTAAACAACCAAACCAACTCTTTGATATAAATACCAACTGTTAAGGAGTTAAATGAAATTTTAATGTTTTCTATCTTATTGATCTTAACAAGACCGTTGTCCTGTGGATTCGACCCTTAACTATACTATGATAAGACTTCCATGTATCCTAGCATACGTGGGTGGAGTTTTTATTCTAGTATAAACAAGGCTAAACCTAAAGATTTACTATCCTTAGTATTTTTAGTGGTGCACGCAACTCCACACAAGTGGAAGCTCCATCAAAAATTAGCGCTGTTTTCGGGGACAAAAGAACGTTTTAATTTCATTTATCATCTTGCTAGTTGGTTAGGGTTTTACAGTTTTCCTTTAAACATTACTCCATATTCTCTTGATTTCATCATATCTCTTGCATCATCTGAAAAGTGTTTTTCTTCCTCTACTCAGGTAGAAGATGTGTATGCAACCATCACATAATCTCAGATTCTCCGCTGATCTAGAGTACGACTCTGAGGTAGAGAGAAGTTTCCACAACCCCATTAGACTTAATCGTCAAAGAGCCAGACAGATGGTCGAAGATCAACGCCAAGTTGCACTAGTGATGGAAATGGTCAATGCTGCCATAGCAGCCCAGCGAGCACAACTCATCGCTGACACGCATGCCCAAGTTTAGGCTGAAGTACGAGCTGAAGAGTAAGCCCACATCCGTGCCGAGAATGAAGCAGCCAAGGCTGCTGCGCAACTTTTGATAAGAAGTAAGCAACTAAGGGACTACACTATTCCCAAGAACTACGAAGACAAGCATCCAATCCAACCACCACTCATCGACACTCCTAATTTTGAGATTAGGACACAATGGATCCAAATAATGAAGGGCATCTCATTCTCTGGAAGTATTGGAGATGACTGCATGGACCATTTGAAGAGGTTCAAAGCTCTTTGCAGGTTGGTACCACAAGCTGGAACAACCATGGACGCAGTCATGCTTAGACTCATCAATTTCACCATGTCTGGAAGAGCACTAAGCAGGTATAATTCTTTGGACGGGGATCCAATCACCACCTGGGCTCCCTTAGAAGAGAAGTTCTTGGAGAAATTCTTCCCACGTTCACTAACCTACCAAATCAGAGGGAAAATCAACCAATTCTTTCAACTACCAGGAGTGTCACTGGCTGACTCATGGGAAAGGTTCAAGGAACTCTTGAGGAAGTGCCCTCACCATGGAATCTCACAAAATCAACTCATAGGAACTTTCTAAAAGGGAGTAAGTGATGAAATTATAAAGTTCTTATATTCCTCATCTGGAAGAAACTTTATTCGATAGAACTACGAAGATGCCTAGAGAATTGTCACTCTCAGAGCGGAATATCAATCCAATTGGGGGAGGGCGACCACAGGAGGAGTTCTAAAGGTTTGTAAAGCTGATGAATCTACAGAAATGAAAGACATAGATGAATCTTTGAAAACCATAAACAACAAACAACAAGCCCTCAAAGCATCATTTGGGGAGTATGACAGAAAAAAGAACCCCCAACAAGCTAAAGCAGCCATAGGAACTTGCGAGGTCTGTCATGTATTAGATCATCCCACATTGTCATGTGGTCTCCTATACATTGTAATGATGGATTTACAAGCACCTCAACCATAGTATGAGCCGATCATTGAACACCCTGAGGATCAGATGCCATAACAAGTGAATTCCATCCATTCCATACTAGGACAAGCTTACTATAATCCAAATCAACCAAGAAATCATCCTGGTTTTCAATATGGAAATCCTGCAGGAACTACTAACCCACAACATCAAACACAAGGTTGATCCTCCAACAGACTACCACCAGGATTTCAAAGCAACTACAACCAAAATCAAGGGAATTTTAGAAGCAATTTCCAGAGATCCAACTACCCAAGAAATCCCTCTGCATACTACCAATATACTCACCCTCCACTGCACCCGCAATTACAACAAACTCAGTTGCAACAGCCGTAGCAAACTCAGTTGCCAGCACCTCAACAACAACAACCTCAAGGGTAGCAACAACTCACTCAGTTCCAACAGAAGAATGCCCCACCACAGTAGACTGATGAACTGTCCTTGATAAGGCAAATGCTGCAATCACAACAAACCATGCTGGCTAACCAGCAAGCTCAACAAAAAGCTGTGGAAACTCAGTTAGCACAGATAGCAGCTCAGCTAAAACCTCCAATGGGCACTTTCGCTAGCCAGCCAGAAGCAAATCCAAGACACGATCAACATAGACCAGAGAAATTAAATGCTGTTACAACAAGGTTTGGTCGTGCTCTTACTGAAGCCATCTCGGCTAATCAAGAAGACAGGGATGTAACTAAAATCATCCCAACAGAAGAATCAGGTTAAGAAGCTGAAGAAAGGAAAGAAAAGGAATAAGGTCCCAAAGAACTAGAGGTTCCACAATATAATCCAAGGGTACCCTATCCTGGCAGGCTAAAGGAAACCAGACTAGACTCTAGATTGTAGAAATTCAAAGAGGCAATGAAGAAACTTTATGTTGATATTCCCTTTCTCGACGCCTTATCGAAAATCCCAACCTTGTCCAAATACCTGAAGACCTTGCTGTCAAAGAAATATATGACAGAGGAGCATGAAACTGTCAAGCTAGCCCAAACCACTTCTGATATAATTTTGAATAAGATGCCAAAAAACAGAAGGACCCTGGCTCCTTTGGCATACAATGCTCTATTACGAACACTTCTTGTAAAAAGGGATTGGCCGACTTGGGAGCCAACATATCAATTATGCCATTTTCCATGTGCAAAAGATTGGGTCTTACAGACTTGTTACCTACAACAATGACCATCCAACTTGCCGATTCCACCATTACTGCACCCCTGGGAATCATTGAAGATATTCCTGTAAGAGTGGGAGGGACGCTTATGTCCCTTGTGATTTCATCATTATGGATATAAAAGAGGACCTAAGGTACCCGATAATATTCGGTAGACCCTTCCTCGCCATAGCTAGAGCATTAATTGATGTCGAGGCTGGCATAATTACCTTGAGGTTGGGTAAAGAAACTGTTCAATTCAAGGTTTTCAATAGCCTGAAGAGCCCTAGTATCCATGAAGAGGTTTTTCTGCTTGAAGCTATTGATAAAATGTCTCAACTCAAGCAAGCAAATCCAGAACCAACAGATGCCCTAGAGGACAATCTAATAAATCTAGAAGCTGAATTTTCAACCAACGAGCTAATTCAACAATGCCTGCAATACTTGAAGCAAGCGGACAAAGCCCCAGAAGCCACTTTTGAAGAACTGAAATCTATCTCCATATTAGAGACAACAGAAGTACCCAAAGCCCCAGAAATGAAAACTCTACCAGCTGGGCTCAAACATGTCTTCCTAGATGAAGAAAAATTATGTCCAGTTATCATTAGCTCCTCCCTAATTGATGACTAGGAAGAAAGGCTTCTCACTGAACTAAGGAAGCACAAGAAAGCAGTTGGGTACAAAATGACTGACCTAACATGCATAAACCCAGCTCTATGCATGCATAAACTACCTATGATAGAAGAGTTCAAACCCTCGAGGGAGCACCAGAGAAAACTAAACCCAAATCTGAAAGAGGTAGTTCGCCTCGAGGTTCTTAAACTCTTGAAAGTGGGTATTATCTATCCAATTTATGACTCTCAGTGGGTTAGTCCTGTCCAAGTGGTCCCTAAAAAGAGGGGAACCACTGTTGTCCTAAATGATAAGAATGAACTAGTACATACAAGGACCGTTACTGGTTGGATAATGTGCATTGATTATAGAAAATTGAACAAATCAACAAGGAAGGACCATTTCCCCTTACTCTTCCTTGATGAGGTCCTTGAGCGGCTAGCCCACCAAAAAAATTTCTGCTACCTCGACGGATATTCTGGGTTTTACCAAATCCCAATTCACCCCGAAGACCAAGAAAAGACGACATTTACTTGCCCTTTTGGAACATACGCCTTCATAAGGATGCCCTTCGGGCTATGCAACACACCCACAACCTTCCAAAGGTGCATGACTGCTATCTTCATGGGATTAACCGAAACCATTATGGAGGTGTTCATGGACGATTTTTCAGTATACAAAGACTCTTTTGATAACTGTCTACTCAACCTAAGTAAAGTCCTACAGAGATGCGAGGAAACAAACCTTATCCTAAACTGGGAAAAATGTCACTTTATGGTGACCGAAGGTGTTGTCCTCGGACATCGAGTAAGCAAAGTGGACAAGGAAAAAATTGATGTCATCTCAAAGTTGTCACCGCCCAAAGACATAAATTGGAGTGTGAGATTTCTTGGGTCATGTCGGGTTCGACCGGAGATTTATCAAAGGCTTCTCAAAAATAGCGAAACCTATGACATACCTATTGACCAAGGATGTTAGTTTTAACTTTGACCATGAATGCCTGCATAGATTTACAACCTTGAAGAATGCTCTAATCTTTGCTCCCATTATGAGAGCACCTGACTAGTCACAACCTTTTGAGATAATGTGTGACGCTAGCGACTACGCTATAGGAGCGGTGCTGGGGTAGAGAGTAGACAAAAAGCCATATGTAATATACTATGCATAAAAAACACTTGATGAGGCACAAAAGAATTACACTACCACTGAAAAGGAATTCTTAGCCGTCATCTACGCTTTCGAAAAATTTCATTCATACCTAATTAGATCAAAGGTCGTAGTATATACAGACCACTCCGCCATCAAATATCTTATTCAGAAACAGGATGCAAAACCCAAACTCATCCATTGGATATTGATGCTGCAAGAATTCGATCTTGAAATAAAAGACAAGAGAGGAGTGGAAAACATCATCGCTGACCACCTAAGTCACATCGAGTCTCAGGAGGATGACAATGTACCTATCCGAGACTCCCTCCCTGACGACCAGCTTATGAAAATTACCACCGGATTCCCCTGGTATGCCGACATAGTAAACTATCTGGCTAAAGGAATCATCCACCCCTCCACCTCTCACCACGATAAAAAGAAATTTCTCCATGATGCTAAACAATACTACTGGGATGAACCCTATCTTTTTCGTCTATGTGCAGACGGACTTTTCCGTCACTGCATACCAGAAAATGAAATTACTCCTATCTTAGAGCATTGTCATTCTGGCCCCACTGGGGGACACATGAGTTCGAAAAAGACCGCTCTGAAAGTTCTACAATCGGGGTTCTTTTGGCCAACAATAGCAAGAGATTCCTATGATTTTGTAATATCGTGAAATAAATGTCAGCTTTCTGGTGGTATAACAAAAAAGAATGAAATGCCTCTCACTTTGTGGCAAGAAATCAAACTTTTTGATGTTTGCGGAATAGACTACATGGGTCGCTTCCCCTCATCCTATGGATTTTCTTACATACTGGTCGCTGTGGATTATGTCTCAATATGGGTAGAAGCTATACCCACCGTTTCCAGCGATTCAAAGCCAGTCATCAAGATGTTCAAAGATATCATTTTCCCCAGATTTGGAGTCCCCTTAACTATCATATCCGATGGAGGGACCCATTTTTTGGAAAGAAGCTTTTAAGCCCTCCTAAAAAAATATGGAGTCAATCATAAGGTCGCTACACCTTACCATCCACAAACTAGTGGCCAAGTCGAAGTTTCAAATAGACAACTGAAAGCAATTTTAGAGAAAACAGTCAATAGACATCGTACCGACTGGTCCACCAAGCTTCCCAATGCCCTTTGGGCCTACCACACAACTTATAAAACATCAATTGGAACAACCCCATTACAACTGGTATATGGGAAATCATGCCATCTTCCATTTGAACTGGAACATAAGGCTTGGTGGGCCATTAAACAACTGAATTTTGATTTTAAAAGCGTTGGCAAATATAGACAACTCTAGTTACAAGAACTTGAGGAGCTTAGAATGACAACCTACCATAGTGCAAGAATCTATAAAGAACAAACCAAGATGTGGCACGATGGCCACCTCAAAAGAAAAGACATTGCTATCGGAGATAAGGTCCTCCTCTTCAATTCCAGACTTAAGATGTTCCCTAGAAAGCTTTGCACGAAGTGGTCTGAACCATTCACAATTAAACACATCTACCCCACCGGAGCAGTCATCATCCTTGACAATAATGGGGGAGAATGGACCGTTAATGACCACAAATTGAAGAGATAATACACACCAACAGACAAAATTCCAAGACAGACTATCGAGATCCATGACCCCTTAACATCGACATAATCAAATCAGATTTTCATCGAGCTAGCGACGTAAAACCCAGGCGCTACTTGGGAGGCAACCCAAGATCTGAGTACCACTATTTTATTTGGCCTAGTTTTACTAATTTTCTTATCCCTTCATTTGATTTAGACTTATCATCTTTAATCTGAAAATATAAAAATTCACATAAATAACCAAAACAAACATAAAAATATAAAATCCAAAAACATAAATAAATCTTAACCAAACGGTCTCGAAACCGTTTGGACTCAAACGGTCTCGAAACCATTTGGTCCTCTCGGTCTCGAAACCGTTTGGTCCTATCGGTATCGAAATCATTTGGTCCTCTCAGTCCTTAAACCATTTGGACCCCAAACAGCCTCAAGACCGTTTACCCTTGGGAATTTGTAACCCCCCCCAAATCCTATAAATATAACCCCAAACCCTCCCTTTTTCCTCTTCTAAAATCTCGAACTCCCTAAACCCTCACGCGAGCACTGTTTCATCCCCTCCGTTTCTCACTCCCGCACAACTCGTGATGCCTGCTCTCTCTGCCACCATCTCCAACGACCCCGCCGTCTTCCCCATGTGTTTTCATAGAGTTTTTCTCCATCAACATCACCGTCACACAGAAAGGTAAACTAGCAGTTCGACACAATCGCCACTGTCATCTTCTCGGTCACCACACCACACTTCACATCCACCTTCTTTTCCCAGTCGCCAACGCTGTGCCGCCGATGGGGTTCTCGTTAGCCACCGTCATTTGCTGCTTTTACCTCCTTTTCAACAATCAACTGTGCTTCCGAACACTTCACCTTCCTCACGGTCTCGACCCAAACGGTCCTAAAAACGTTTGGTGCCAAACGGTCTTGAAACCATTTGAGATCGAGACCGTTTGGACCGAAACGGTCCTAAAACTGTTTGGTGCCAAACAATCTTGAAACCGTTTGAGCTCGAGACTGTTTGGCCCCAAACGGTTCTAAAACCATTTGGTGCCAAACGGTCTTGAAACCGTTTGAGCTCGAGACCGTTTGGACCCAAACGGTCCTAAAACCGTTTGGTGCCAAATGGTCTTGAAACTGTTTGGTGCCAAATGGTCTTGAAACCGTTTGAGCTCGAGACTGTTTGGACCCAAACGATTTCCTATTTCACTCTTTGCTTAATAAGTGTATCAAACATTTTTGCAAAACCATTTGAAACCATACGGTCTCAAAACCGTTTAGACCCAAATGGTTTTACAAACCATTTGGACCCACATGGTTTTACAAACAGTTTGGGTTCCACTAAAACCTAAAAACATTATCACATACATAATGTAACTTTTTCTTTTAATAAACTTGTTATCTTTGCAAATTCAAATCCTTTTAACACACAATTTTTTGCTAATTTTTCAGATATGGCATCACCCGCAAAAGAAGCCACCGGAACCGATGATGCTCCCTTCTGGACAAGGGAGCAACTGATGGAAGACCGTTACAAGCTCCAGAAGATTGTAGACATCTATGACAAGACTGGAAAGGTCCCACTGAAAGTTAACCTGCTCACGGTCATGAATGAAATTGATCGCAACAACATGTGTTTAAACGAGGAGCCTGTCCAAGATATAGAATAAATCTCTTCAAGTGATGAAGGATCGGAATACGAGCCAAATTCTGAGGATGAATCCCCGACCACAAAGTCCAAGGGGAAGAGGAAGGCCCAGGAAGCTGCCACAAAGCAACCAACAAAGAAACGGGAAAGGAAGCAGGTCCATCCCACCACTGTAAGGGAATAAATCCTAGCAGGATACATTCCATCAACCACTACCACCATCGCCATAACCACTCCCACTACCACCACTATTCCTATCTTCTCCACCATCACCACTACAACACCATCACCAGCAAACCTATTCATCCACACCCTCCCATCCTTCGACAAAGTGCTGAAGCTGACAAAGTACGTCTGTTCCAACGTACTGAAGAAGATGGGGATTTATGACAGAATCCTCACCTTGATTGACAATGCCAACCTTGCAAGACTCTGTTTTGTCACAGAAAATTCTTATGTTGAGCCAACAACTGAATTTTTCACCTTCCTCCACAAAGAAGCAGTGGACATAATGGACAGATCAATAGACGGAGGCGACCGCAGGCTGGTCACCAAACTCTTTGGCAACAGAGTTGTCATAACAGAAAACCTACTCAATGAAATCTTTATAGACAACAAGGAGCAGTTGCAAAAAGCTAAAGTTGTAGGCGTTGAAAGCTCCCAGTTCAACAAGCATATCTTCTGGAAATCCTTGACAGGGATCCCAACCTATGAGGAAAAGACCTGCAAGGCCTCAAATATTCATTCTGGGTTGGTGCGCACACTACACAAAATCCTCACAGGCACACTCTTCCCCAAGACAGAGGGTAGAAATGTTAGCATTTATGATCTTTTCGTCCTCTGGTCCGTCCTTAATGGGTTGTCGGTCAACATAGGACGGCAATTGATACACAAGCACACATCTTACGCCCTCTGGAAAGAAGTATGTGTCGGAGGACACATAACCTCAATTCTGAATTATCTCAAGATGGACAGACTACTCCCCAGATGCACGAAGATCAAGGGCGACATCCTTACCAACGAGCAGACTTTAAAGAATTCATACATCATTAATGAAAAAGATGCTAAGCTACACTACATCTTCTGTCCCACAATAAAATCTTCTAGGATGCTTCTTCCTCTACCAGATCTCATAGATTATGACAAGGATAAGATTCTCTTCACTGAAGAGGATCTTACTAAACTCCTTGTGTCGGTCCAAGTAGCCGAAAAGAAAGAAAAGGCAGGCCAGACAGAGCATAGCATCACCGCCCCGACAACTAGAATAACAAAAATCCCGGTGAAACGACCATCAAAAGGGCATTTGCAAACACAACAGCTATCGGGGATGCCGACATCAAGAACAAATCCAGAAGCAGAACCTCCTCTCCCTAAAGAACACATCACCACCTCATCAGTAGACTCCTTCATCATGAGTCTAAATGTTGAGCTTACCCCACCACCACCCCCACCATTCTACCATCCTCCACCATTCCACAATCCACCACCCTCCCATCATTCTCCACAATAATTTCACCAACAAATCCCTTCCCCGCATCCGCACCTCCACCTTCATCCTCCACCTCAATCCATTTCTCACCAGACATTCCATTCACATCAACGCCCGAACTCACTTTCGCCTCATTCGCCTCCACCTCCACCGCTTTCCCATCGACATTTATGGATCAACCCTTTTCTCCCAGAATGTCGCCACCCTTCACATCCACCACCACCCCAACACCGCTGGTGACTCCATCTACAGTCACCACGTAGTTCGCGGGACCATCATTAGTGTTTATTTCACAACACACTACCACCCTTCCACCTCGACCCCAGTCATCCCACCCATCCTTTTTTGGGGTCCCTTTTACAAATGTCAGTGAGGAATTCGGACGTCAATTTGATGTCATACGAAACCTCCTCACTGACCCTTCTAACATAATGCAATCTATTTTTTCTTATGTGCAGGGTCTTACTAAACAGGTCACCAAGATCGACGAGCAAAACTACACCTTATTTGGCATCCTCTCAAGCATAAACCAACGACAGGAAGCAGCAGCCACACAAGTCGAACACATCGATGACCACCTACAACAATTGCCACAGTTGGTGCTTGAGGTGAAAAGCCAGCAAGCAACGTTGGTTCATCAAGTCGATAGGATCTCTACGCAGACTCAACCTCTGCCAGAGAGACTTCGCGAGCTTAAGAAGTAGCAAATTTCTTTCAACACGTGTTTGGATGACATCACTAACATCCTTGCACAACTCAATAGCCGCCAAGAGGAGTCATCAAATAATGAAATCAATCCCCTACGAGCCCAAGTCACAGACCTTTCTGTACGACTCCTCTCTGCCGAGGCACGATACTCTGATCTCAAGGAAACCCATGACGCACTTCTTGAGACACACGAGCATGTGCAAGTGGCTCTTGATGAATTACAAGAACTTCACCGGCAGTGCAAGAAAACAATGCCAAAACAAAAAAAAGATAAGGAGGCTGATGACGAAGAAATAGAAGAAGAAGACGAAGATGAAGAAGAATATTTTGACTCCTCCGCTGACTCCAACGACGAGACCTCCTCTTCAGATGACAAATTTGATGCCCCAGGACATGCTGGGGAGGGAACCATCCGAGGAACATAACCTTCAAAGAAGGCAGCAGACAAAGACCACCAAGAAGGTGGACAAGATCCCAAATCCCCCGATCACAATGACAATATCAACATGTCATATGGGGATCAGTTCCTTGACTACTCTACCATGGGATCTATGGGGGAAGCTGCCAAAGAAGTGACTTTTGCTGAGTTCCATCAATGTATCCTAGGAACCAGCATTAGTCCACCAACATCAACAACTCATCATTCCTTTGCACCAGAACAATTGGTGCCTTTAGCCCCAGAGCAAGAAGAGTCAGACAGAGTGAGTCTAGGCATAGATGATGAACTCGACTCTGATTCTAAATTAGAAAAAGATGAAGTTTTGCAACACTATATGGACGACCTACATCAGAATTCTTTTCCACCGCTGCAAGAGCTCCCCCTGCCGCCACCTCTACCTAAGAAGATGCACGACCTAGACATGGCGGCCATCTCTACCCTAGATGTCCAGGATATCTTCATCCTGAACACTATCATAGATGTTGCCAAAGAAGGGGGGGACATCATCTACACAAATATAAAGACTAAGAGCAAGATGACACGTGAAGATTTCCGCATCATCGTTCGACCCCAATCAAAAGTGAAGATGGCAATCTTCTGTGTCCTTCTTGCCAACGCTATTGAAACATACAAAAGCTCAAAAAGGTCGCAACCAGTTCTCAATGCTTCAACTGCTTTGGCTCTAAGTCTACTATACAAGGACTTATACAACAAGACTATCGAGCGGCTGCATAGGGGGATTGAATGGAAGGTACGATATATCACAGTACTCTTTCAAGTTTTCGGCCACTGGCTGCTCATGATCGTTGACACCGAGGCTCACGACGCCAAAGTGTACAACTTCTGCGCTAGTGAGCTTAAAGCTGGAATCATCAATTTTGCTGGTCTAGGAGCTGGGGAGGCAAGATGCATCCCTTTCTGGCTTCTAAAATTAATTTGGGCTGCAAAGCGATCACTCCGATAAGGTTGGAACCAACCATGGTTCCGAATCATAAAACCACAAGTCCAAATGGAAGAAGGATCTAGGGATTTCGCTTTCTACACTATACACCACATACATGCTCTAAATCAACAAATCCCCTTCACCGAGCAGGCCATAGAAGATTTTCACTCTCTACGAGGGTGTTATGCCATGGAGCTCATATGTGACAGAAGGTTCTTTAGGGACCCAACTATGGCATCAGACGACGTCCCTCGCTACCTCTACTCGGCCATCCAACGTCCACAGAAACAACCATTCTGACAAACATTATAGGAGTTGGAGAAACAAGAACCCGCCACGGTGCCCAAAAAAAGATAATGGGACCCTTATAGTTTCGATATGGAAAAAGTCAAAGAGGACATCAAGTTATTAATAGGGGTCACCATCAACAGACCTTCCACACAAATGGTGCCCCTACCTGCCATTGAATCGGCGTTTCCTAACTTTGACCTTGCAGCTTTCAAGAGTTTTTATGAAAATGAACTCCGACTCATCATGTCTAGGCTATATCCTGAGAAAGATGAGCTCATTGTTCTAGCGGAAGATATTCTAGTCATGGCATATACCCTCAGTGAAATCGTATAATTACAAGGATCCCTATCTGTGAGTCTGATGACTGCTTATCAATATCTCCTCAGACGGAACCATCCTACAGTTTACATGGCATCAACTTACATGAAGGACAACCATCTCAAGTTAAAGAACTTCGGAACCACAGAGGCGCTTATCTCTTTTCTCCAGCATACAACTCCGAAGTTCATTATGCTCCCTTTCCTTCATTCAGAGCACTAAATGTTAATGGCAACAAATCTTCCTGAAGGAACAACAATCACCTATAATAGTTCTGACAACCAATTTGATCCTAACCAAAACCAGTATAGTGTGACAGCCAACACACCCACAGAGGAGGTGTCAAAGGAATGTGTTGATAAACTACATGATCTTTTAAGCAAGCACACAAGGGCGTATGATAAAGAACACTTTCATCGCCCCGTCTTCAGCCATAGATGCCCCCAACAACTCTGAGAATCAAATGACTGCAGTTTCCACATCCTCTACTGGATGTACACCCTCGTTGTTCTTGGAAGACCATTGGAGGACATGATGGACGTGGATTACCACGCTCTACGTGGAAAGTTCGCAACTAATCTTCTCCGAATGCATGGAGCTAACAAAGGACTAACAAAAGCCTAATGCCCTTGTCCATGTACTTCTCAACCTATCACTTTGACACTATGAGGACAGAGTGAGTGATATTTTAGGGGGAGAGGTACACTGGATAAGGGCGAGGTATCATTTTTCAACCCTTCTCCCTCTGCTATTTTTATTCACTCTTGTTTCATCTTTCTTTTCACATTTAGACACTTTTAGTAATTTTTTTACATAAGTATAACATCACTCTTGGAAAAGGTCACCCCTAGCTAAATTTAGAATCAAAGTAGTCCTAAAAAAATCATTAACAGAAAAGGCACCTAGGAATGTAATGGCGAATTAATAAATTACTTTCACACCTGATTTCCATGCTTTTGCTTCAACTATGCTCCAAACTCTCCACAAGTTAACATCATAGCCGAAGCTAGCCAAAACTCTCCCAAGAACGGGAAGGAACCAAGTGAAATCCAAATCAAGGAACCTCACAAGTGGACCACCAAGTACGAAACTGAAATACGTGCATGTCAAGAGACTCCAAGAACATTTTTCTTCTTTTCAAAAGAGGCCTGACAGCCGAAACAAAATCCCTAAATATCCAACTCCTAAGCCTGTGAGTATAAGAATAAAAGACAGAGTGTTGAATAAAAATATGAGAGTAGTGCCATGCCTAAGGACCTATATGAAGGACCAATAAAGGTCTCACCCGGCCAGTACATTCAGCTTCCCTCACAAAGGCAGATGTGTCGCGCACGGTAATGAGATCCTAAGGTCTCTGAATATATGAAAAAGTTGATAAAGGACTCACCCGGCCGGTACATTTAGCTGCCCTCATAAAGGCAGACGTGTCGTGCCCGGTAGTGAGATCCTAAAAGTTTTGATAAACCCTCTCCCACTAAAAAGGGGAGTTACACATCATCCTTTAGCCAACCCTCATGCCTATCTTAGTTTCCAGTAGGTTTTTCAAAGAAGTATAAAACTGATTGGAGTTGAAAACATGCACATAATGCGATCGAGGAAAAGGTGGTCCCAATGCGAGCTATATGATAAGGAAGAAATCTGAGATCCACGCAACTCCCAATACCTGAAAGAGTTAGTGCAAGCAGAAGCCCGATAAAACTCTAAGAGATTTCTAGTTTAGAATTAAAGAAAGTGTGGAAATCTTCACTAAATAAAATCAACTCAGCACTACATGCCTTAGCTCTATCTAGCTTGAGGACAAGCTAGTCTCTAAGTTAGGGGGGGTGATAACCTCCCATTTTGCGATGTTATCTTACTAGTTTTCCTCAGTTCTCCATACTCTTTCTTAAATAAATTAGACACAATCTTTAATTTTCCAATTTATTGTAAATATACCATCAAACTTACTTTTCCAATTTTATTTCTTATATAAAAGCACAAAAAAAATTACAAAAGCTCCAAACGATCCCAAGACCGAATGGACACCAAACGGTCCCAAGACCGAATGGACACCAAACGGTCCCAAGACCGAATGGACATCAAACAATCCCAAGACCGAATGGAAACCAAACGGTCCCAAGACCGAATGGACACCAAACAGTCCCAAGACCGAATGGACACCAAACGGTCCCAAGACCGAATGGACACCAAACACTCCTAAGACCGAATGGACACCAAACGGTCCCAAGACCGAATGAAGGCCAAACGGTCCCAAGACCGTGTAAAGTCAAATGGTCCGGCCCAAGACTGAATAAAGGCAAACGGTTCCAAACCATGAGGACTCAAACGATTTCCAAACCGAGAGAGTCCAAACGGTCTCCAAACCAAGAGAGAGTCCAAACGGTCTTCACAACCATTTGGGCCCAAATTTCCCAAACCGTTTGAGTTTCACTCAAAGCCTACAAATAAGACCCAAAGGGTCCTCACAAGGAGGAAGTTTCAGACATCCAAAGGCTTCCTTTATTGCTCTAGAGCCATTCCATCCTTCATCCACTGCCCTGAGGCTGCCATTCTGAGATCCATACTCCATCTCCAAGCTACTTTCTCTCTCATCGACAAAGAAGATGGGAAGAGGAGGTTTCATCATCAAGCAAGCTACGAAGTGTGAAGATCGTTGCTCTCTCTCATCCAAGGGGTCGACCTTCCTCCCTCCTTCGTGGAGATGACGATCTCTCTCTCTTCTCTCCCCCTTCTTTGTTCTTGCCATGATCGAGTAGTCTCATATACTAGGGTGCGGGGAGTAGCGCCGCAACCCATGTTTTCATTTCATGCAATATAATTCATAAGTTTGTAATAGAGATATACTTTCTTTTCAGTTCAACATCAATCATTTAATGAATGCTTGTTGCTTGATCGCCAACGTGTGTTACTTATTATCTATTAGTATGAATTCTCTATGTTTGTACAATTAGATTCGAATATCGATTGAATGTTGGTTCTTGATGCATGTAGTCACCATGCATCTATTTCAGTATCTAGGAGTGTTTTTCAAGGAGTGGAGTAAACTCACTTCCATCATTGTACTTTCATACTATGAAATGGAATCAGTTGACGAATGAAAGTACAACCTTGATAAGTCGAGGAACACACTTTGTGAAGGGACTGATGCAAAGTAAGTGACCATTCATTTGGGGATGGATGGCTTTACAACATTCCCACACTTCTCGTAGTTAGCTCTCCGAAAGGAAACTAAATCTACAAAGATATTAACTGTTTAGACTCTTATTGCAGGTTATGTTACTATGTTGCATGTTTTGATCCATGTGTAGTGGTGGCAAAAGCCGATCACATTCTAGTGATTTCTTAACATTGTTTACAACCTTAAATTTACTTTCTTTCTTTTACTTTACTCGCACTTAGTTTAAACAACGAAACCAACTCTTTGATCTAAATACCAACTGTTAAGGAGTTAAATGAAATTCTAACGTTTTCTATCTTGTTGATCTTAACAAGACCGTTGTCCTGTGGATTCAACCCTTAACTATACTACGATAAGACTTCCACGTATCCTAGCATACATGGGTGGAGTTTTAATCTCGTATAAGAAAGGCTAAACCTAAAGACTTACTATCCTTAGGATTTTTAGTGCTGCACACAACTCCATGCAAGCGGAAGCTCCATCACAATGATAGAAATTAATAAAGTTGATGTTTCAATCTATGTGGCAATGCCTTGTTTATCTTGTGGTACTTGGTATGCATAAGATAAAATGATACCTAAAAGTTATTGATAACTCAAACAATCAAAGTAGCATAAATCATGAGAAATTCATTTCTAGTTTCCATATGATGGATAAGCTAGACTCTTTTGGTTAGAGAACCAGTAAGAAACATGAATCTCTTAGACATGATTAATCAATCTTCACTACTAGTAGTGGGAGACTGATTATCCTATTAGGTATAATACATGTGATGTATTTACATACCTATTGGAGCAAATGCTAATACTTCAAGCGGTTCTTTGAGAAATACCAAATATGAATATCTTGAAGTGTTCAAGAATATCATAGATGAAATATGAATTTGGTAAAGTGTTAATTATTGATGAGATCAATGAATGAAATACTTGGACCAAATGTTTGAGATACTTATGAGTGATTATGATAGTGTATCATAGTGAACTCATGATTAAGGCATGGTGATGTCTAAATCAAAAGGAGTCATACTCTAAGGAGTTAGAGGATGATTATCAAATAACTAATTTCTTCTTAAATAAAGAATACCCCACACTAATAAAGGACATTAAGAATCACAAAGAGTTGTGAGTTCTTATATCCTTGACAAATACACCTCAATTATCTATGTGATGAGTTGGTCATGTGATGAGTCAACTATCTAGATGAATATGAGGAACTGACTTTTGAGTTATAGTTTATAAACATTACATCCTAAATGACTTCCATGTAAACCATAAGGTATGACCTTGATGGTAGCACCCATTGGGATGAAATTCATAAGTGTGAATGAGTCTTAAGCATTAAGACACATTGATAAAATTTTGAGAAGGATGATTCTTGATTATTGTAACTTAATGACTAAGACATTTGGCATATAGATACTAAAACCACATTCCTATAAGGAATAAAACAAGGATGTGTACGTGACACAACCTATAAGGTTTATGAATCCATTAATGAAAATGAAGTCTATAAGTTACAATGGACTAATCAATGTGATTGATTGAGTACAAGCAACCCAGAACTGTGATCTTTACTTTGATAATATAGTCAAAGGGTTTGACTGAAATCACAAAGATAAAGAAGGGATCTGTGATTAAGTTGGAGCGTATTCACATTCCATAAGTTGATGTGAAATGGAAATGTTCTAGAATGGAAATCCAAATGGGAAATCATCTTTAAGGAAGATAGAGACGTTTCCTATGTGATAGGAATAGAGATCTATAGAAATAGTTCTCGAAAACCTCTTTACTTGAAAAGAGAGAGAATACATTGGCAATCTATACTAAAGAGTTCAGTATGCATAGATTCAGTGGGAGAAAACTTGTCCATGTTACATGGAGTTGGTATCCCAAGGCCAAGTGTCCAATTCTTATGAAGAATGGGAACACTAAGAATAGATTTTGATCTATCATGTATGTAATCATCCCATCATCTTGCATGTATGGACATGGCAAGAACAAAATGCATTTATCATCTTGTATGTAGGACATGACAATATGATATGCTCATCTTGATAACTCGTATGTGGGACATGATGAGTGGATGTCTGTCTAGTTCCAGTAAGGGTTACTGGAATATGATGGGAACTTGATAAGTACTTGAGAAGTACTAGTTCTATTGAAATAAGGAAAGGTTCACTGTAAAGAGTTACACTGATGTGAACTTCCAAAAAGGACATAAAATTGATTGCAAAATATATATGGGATATATAAAAGTGAATGTTTGTTGATAAATGGAAATGTTCCATTAAAGTCATTTTAAAAAGAAATATAGAGTATCCGTGTGTTAGAGAACATTAGTGGATACTATATGGATCTGGAAGTTCATAGAGATGAACTTATAGATATTCCGGTCGTTGATGACAAGGAGTACTTGGTCATGCAATGTGGCTAAAGGTTAGCAAAGGAATACTAGATCGCACATTATGACAACTCCATCTCATATGTTTGATGTACAATGAAGAGATGAGAGTCATGTAGTTAATACCAACTTTGGCAAGGTGTTGCCATAACTCCCTATTTTTAGCACTAGAGCACAGCAACATGTGGGACATGTTTGAACATCACTATGAATATGATTCAAGGGTGATTGGCTCGCAGTGCAAGTGGGAGTCTGTTGGTATGTATGCCCTGAGAGCCAATCATGGGATGATTAGTGGGATACATTAAGATTTATTTGATGAAGATCACAGGAAAGCCTCCAATTCTTTCTAGTTCAGTCATATGAGATAATGATAGAAAAGATTGAATGTCTAGATAATGACAATACTCAATGACGTATGCTTTTAGGTTAAGGACCTGAACGATGAGATCATACAGATGCTAAGAGTTTGTACATTCTTGTTATGTCCCTAGTCGGATGTCATTATGGAAGGTACATAGACAACAATGACAAACAAGACTAGATTGTGGTGTTGGTTGATGATAGAATCTCATTAGTCATGATATGGAGATATCAAACCAAACACATAGGTACTTGTTAGAGAACAAGTAAAACAGACAGACCCACCGTGAGTTTAACACATGGAACCATGACATGGTAGTCACAGTCAGTTCTCACAATGATGGTGGTGAGTGTGATTCTTTGACCTGAAATCACTACACTCAACACATGTCATTGGGTACACTTTGACATCATCAAATGCAATCCTAAAACATGGGTTATTATAAAGGTGATGATTGGGTGGCTTTGACACATGGGGCTTTTGAGGGGTGAGTGACAAATATGGGATTTGTCCCTCCTGATGGAGTTTGATATCTGTGGCCACTTGATGAGAAGGATTGAGATAGGCGTGCATGCATGTGTGAATCAGTATGTGATATTGATGTCATACATATCTCCTCCAATCTACTCTGAGATCAAGAAAGTGAATGAACATTGAGAGGATGACTGCTCCATGCCTCAAGTTCATTCGCGATATCACTGAGAAAGGAATTATACATTCGCTATAACGCAATTAACATAGTGTAGGATTGAAAGTTGTTCTCCAACTTTCTATTTCACTTGGGTAGCACTGATGTGTGACTAGGCACCGCTCTTTGCTTATGAAGTCATAAGTGTTATGGACTTTCACTGCCAATGTGAAATGGACCTGTAGGGTCACACACATAGGATTTAACCTGGAAGAGGAGTTTATCCACAAATGTTGTTTAGATTGATTACTAAAGGAGTTTAGTAGTTCAATTAAACACTCAATCAATCAGAACTAAGAACCCATCTCCCGCAACCTCTCGCTCTGGCGATTAGGGCTTGCGCGTGTGGACGTCCACCCCCTTAGCTTAGGGTTTCTCTCTTGCAGGTTCAAGTGGAAGGCGTGCTTTGGGTCTCGTCTCTATGGCGGAGGAGCTTGCGGATCGTTATGCAGGTTTGAATCTCTCCGACGAGGATGAGGAACTGATTGATGGAAGCTGGGCGGATAACGGGGAGGAGGAAGAGGACCAGGCCGATTTGGCACTGGTTGGGAGACTACTAACGGATCACACTTTTAGCCTAAAGGTGATGGAAAGGACTTTCACGCAGGCATGGAGCCTTCGCGAGTCGGTGCTATTCAGGAAACTGGAGGGGGATATCTTCGTGATGCAATTCTCGCACTAGCACGACAAGCAACGCGTCAAGGATGGGGCGTCGTGGAACTTTGATGGGCGCCTATTTCTATTTAAGGAAGTGGACAAGGAGGACTAACCGGGGCAGATACAAATCAATCATACGCCGTTCTAGGTGCGATTGTACGGAGTGCCAATGGGATATAGAGGAGAAGAGATGGTGCGGACGATGGCGGGGCACATCAGGGAAGTGGTGACGACGGACCGCGACAGATCGGGTTGGGACTCTTCAGTCCGTGTTCGAGTTGTTTTAGATGTGTCCAGGCCGCTGAGGAGAACCCTAAAGCTCAGGGTTAAAAGCGGGTGCATAGTCGAAGTAGAGGTGAAGTACGAGAGACTAGCGACGTTCTGCTTCAATTGCGGACTGATCGGACATGTGGACAAAGATTGTAATGCCAATACAGAGGGAAACTAGCAGCAGCAACGCTGGGGCAGATGGCTCTGAGCGTCACCATGGAAGCAACAGTGGACATAAAGTAATTGGGTGGAGAGCATGGGGGGCGTCAGGAGGAAATTGACGTTCAAGGAGGGCGGAGCATCGGGTAAAGGATGTTATGGTGGAAGGGATGCTGAGGGAGTCAGGGAGAATGGTGAACGAGGCAGGGAGGGCGTCGTCAGGGGGGCGCGAGGAACCCAGGGGCGGGAGCAGAGAAGGGCGGACAGGGGTGAGGGTGGAAGCGGGCAGTGGGCAGAGGAGAGACAGAAGATGCACAAATGTCGGGACGAGGGGGTGTTGTTGGGAGATGACGGGGCGTCGTCGGGGGGGGGGGGGAACGTCAGAAGGCAGACAAACGGGCATTGGAGAGGCATCAAGGGGAACGAGGGAATCGTGAAATGTGGGTGAGGACATAGGTCGGGATGGAGAGGAATACTGGAGACGCTGTTGAAGGGGAAGGGGGTGCGTTGGCAACGATGAAAGCGGGGATAGGCATTACGCAGCAGATGGGCGTCGGCAACTAAACTGAGACGACGATATTCTAAGGAGGAGTTGTTGGGGATAAAAGGAAGCTATTGCATCGATGAGGAAGCTCCAGGGACCGATCAAGATGAACCAAATGTACCAGAACTCGGTGTTGACAAGGGAGATGCAGCAACATATCAGCAGGGAACGTTGGTGAGCGAAGAAGATCGTGCATGTCGGAGGTAGCTAGAATAAGAAGAGGAGACAACGCATGGGGACAAAGTGGGGGCGTCGAACAACACCAGGTGCACTATGGCATGGAAGGATCCGGAGGGAATCAATGGGCAGGGACACGCATCCATGGAGGACACCTTTGTATCTCAACCAGCAGCAGTGGAACGAAGGGTTACTAGGGCACAAAGGAGGAAGGAAGGAGGGGTGCGACTGAGGAAGGGACATAAACAGGCAAAGGAGAAAAAGAAGCGTCAACCTTGGGTGTATAAGATGAGTAGGGGGGCAAGGCTGGGAATACCGGAGGAGGAAGTGGTATGGGAACAAGCAACAGGGAAGAGGGGAAGACCGGGAGAGGTGTGTGACATGGAACTGGATGATCTACCTCTACACGAGGCCGGGGGAAAAAGACACAGGTGTGTCGAGGAAGTGGAGGCGAACAGCTTTGGGGTCAACAAGACTCAAGTAGCAGAGATTGGCGGAGTCCAATCCCGCGAAGGACAATGAAAATCCTTAGCTGGAACTGTCAGGGAATGGGCGACCCTGACACGTGCAAGGTTCTCCGAGCGTGGGTTTGGAGAGAGTGCCCAAACATAGTTTTCCCCATGGAAACTATGATTGCAGACAAGAAGCTAGATGATGTGAAGAAAAGCTGTGGTTTTACAGATGGGTTGTGCATTTCCAGTGAAGGGAGGGCAGGAAGGATGGGTTTTTGGTGGAAGGACATTGATGTGGAGGTGGTAAACTACTCTCAAAGACACGTGACATCTATGGTTAAAGACGTGAACAATGGCGTAAGGTGGAGAGCAGTGGGTATTTACGACTGGGCTGACCAGGCAAACAAGTACAAGACATGGGAGCTGATGAGGAAGATAAAGGGCGAGGCTGATGTTCCGGTCATTTTCTTCGGTGATTTCAACGAGATCGTCTCCAACTCTGAAAAGAGAGGTGGTCCTCCCAAAGAGGAAAAATACATGCAGAATTTTAGAGACGTGATTGACGACTGTGAACTGATGGACGTTGGTTTTGAAGGAAATCCCTTCACGTGGAGAAGGGGCCTCACAGAGAGAACTTTGGTCCAGGAAAGACTTGATAGATATCTGCCCGAGCTTGAATGGAGAAACATTTTTACGTTCTGCAAAGTCTTCCATTTGCCAATCTATGAATCGGACCATGCACCCATTATTCTAAAGGCGGATAGGAGAGACAACAGGCGAAGGAGGAGAGGGCAATTTATGTTTGAGCCAATGTGGGTTGGGGAGGACAGCTGTAGGGAGGTCATCAAGGAGGCTTGGGGAGCCGAAGAAGGAAGCGATCTGGGCACAAAACTGTTGAGGTGTAAGGAGTTTTTAAAAACTTGGGCATCAACAAAGTTTGGAGAAAGAAAAAGGAAGGTGAAGGAAATTGAAAACGAGCTTAAGGGGTTGCAAGCTCTACCCCAGAACCAAATAAATCTTGATAGGGCGGAGGAAAAATCTAAGGAATTGCAATGCTGGCTGCAAAAGAATGAGGAATATTGGGCAGCTAGAGAAAGGATGAAGGAACTTAAAGAAGGGGATCGTAACACTGCTTATTTCCACCAGAAGGCTTCTAATAGAAGGCGGAGAAATAGAATTGATTGTCTAGAAGACAAGCATGGGAATCTGAAAACACAGGAAAAGGACATTAAAACAATCATCACCACATATTTTGAGAAGTTGTTTTTATCTACCAACCCGATGGGTTTGGAGGAGGCACTGAGGGGGCTGCGGGAAATGGTAGGAGAGGACCAAAATGAAGCTCTTGAGAGGGATATAGAGGATGAGGAGATTTGGACAGCTATAAAACAAATGCATCCAAACAAAGCACCGGGGCCAGACGGCATGAAGGCTATGTTCTATCAAAATTATTGGGGGATTGTTGGGAAAGATGTGGCGAGCTACATAAAAGGATGGTGGAAAGGGGAGCAGGAAATAGGGGAGGTAAAGGACACCTTGGTTGTGCTTATTCCTAAGACGGAGATGCCAAAGACAATTGGGGAGTTCCGCCCGATCAGCCTATGCAATGTGGTATACAAGATTGCTTCTAAAGTCATGGCGAATAGAATGAAGACCCTTATGGACAGCATTGTGTCAGAGAATCAAAGTGCATTTGTACAAGGAAGGTTGATCACGGACAACGCCCTCATTGCTTATGAAGTTTTTCATGCTATGAAGAGAGACAAGGGAAGGAGAAAGGACAGCCTTGCGTTGAAATTGGATATGTCTAAAGCGTATGATAGAGTTGAGTGGATATTCCTGGAAGCGACTATGGAGAAATTGGGATTTGGGCTGAAATGGAGGAGAAAGATTCAAGACTGCATAACATCCGTTAAACATGCCTTCGCCATCAATGGAGACAAGACCCAAAGCACAATGCCTACACGCGGACTTTTCCAGGGAGACCCTCTTTCACCCTACCTTTTCATTTTATGTGCCGAAGCATTTTCATCTTTGATTTCTCTAGCTATACGTGAAAACCTCCTGCATGGCATCAAGCCTAGTAGGGGACGCCCCCTATCTCACACCTTTTCTTCGTAGATGATAGCCTACTCTTTGCTAGAGCCAACACCGCTGAATGTCTGAAGATAGCTGAAATTGTCAGCCAATATGAACAGACATCGGGTCAGAAGATAAATTTCTCTAAGACGGAGGTTGTCTTCAGCAAGGGGATTGCGGCAGACAGACAGCAGGAAATGAGACAACTCCTTGGGGTGAGAGTTGTGGACAGGCACGCGCGTTACTTGGGCCTCCCGACGGCGGTGGGCAGATCCAAAAAGCAAGTGTTCAGCTATATCAAAGATAGAGTGTGGAGGAAGCTCCAAGGGTGGACGGAAAAGTTATTGTCCAAAGCAGGGAAGGAAGTCCTCATCAAAGAGGTAGCCCAAGCGATCCCCATGTACGTCTTGAGCATTTTCCAGTTACCGGCGGGTATCATAGAAGACATACAACGTATGATCATGAGATTCTGGTGGGGAGCAAAGGACAAAGAAGGAAAATATCATGGATGAGTTGGGCGAACATGTGCAGACCAAAGCGACAAGGGGGGCTTGGGTTCAGGGATCTATATACCTTTAACCAAGCTCTTCTGGCAAGGCAATTGTGGCGGCTAGCAAATTCTCCGGATTCTCTGGTGGCTCGAGTTCTCAAAGCAAGGTATTTTCCACGGACAACCATATGGGCAGCAAGAAGGGGACACAATCCTAGTTTCGCATGGAGGAGTTTGTGGGGAGCAAAGGCACTGCTTCAAGAAGGTACACAATGGCGGGTGGGAGATGGAACGTAGGTGAATATCTGGGAGGATAGATGGCTGCCAAATGAGGGGGATACGCTTGCACGCTTCAAAAGGGAGGATGGACCGGATGTTACAACAGTAAGGGATCTTATGACGGAGGATGGTTCCCAATGGGACGAAAGGATAATTAGCGAGTGCTTTCTAGAGGGCTACGTTAAAAGAATTCTCTCTATTCATCGCAGCATGAGGAACCCCGAGGATACGTTGATGTGGTGGCCTTCAAAGGAGGGGGAGTTCACTGTTTGTTCTGCTTACTGGATGGGGCTGCTTGGAAAGGATGAGGCAAGAAGGTATGTACACCAACATGGGGACACTATTTGGAAACATATATGGCACGACAGATGGAGCCCGAAGATAGCGCACTTTCTTTGGCGGGCAAGCACGGGGAGTCTAGCGACAAGGGGGCGTCTTTTTGACAGATTCTTTATGGAGGACGGTACGTTCATGCTATGTGGGGGCGGAGAAGGAGACAATCCCTCACATGCTTTTTCGATGCCAAAGTGCGGGGGAGGTTTGGGAACAGACGTCGAGGGAAGTGCAAAGGTGGGCGCATGAGGTGAGGGATGAGGATATTGGCTCGGCCTTGATGTCAGCGCTGGTGGGAAGACCAACACATGAAGAAGAACAAATGGTAGCGGGCATGTGGACGGCATGGAAGATACGATGCACTAGGATTTTCCAGGGCAGTGAGGTGGGCAGCCGCTATCTTCTACGTGGGGCGCTGATGATGGTGCGTTAGGATGGCAAGGGGAACACGAAGAGAAGGGGAGGGGAAGGACGACGGGGGACGGCGCATGGCACCCGACATAGAGAGGACGACGGACAGCAGGGTAGGGAGGGCGCCGACGACGTTCAGCAGGTGGGTTAGGCGTTGGAGCGGCAGGTGAGGAGCAACGCTCATTGCTCTAACGTGCAGCAGATTGGGGCAGCATGCAATATGGGGGAGGAGGAAGGGGAGGAAAATGACGACAGATGTCGGAAGGGCGCTGTAGAGGGAGGAAACCTATGCATGGGAAAATAAAAATTAACGTGGATGGCTCGGTTGGGGAGGACGAAGGAGCGGGAACGGGGCTGGCTGCTAGGGATGAGACAGGACATTTGGTGGGTATTGTGGGGAAGAAGGTTACTCGAGGAACGGGGGTAGCCATCACTGAGATGCTAGCAGTGAGAGAAGCACTCGTATGGGCAAAGGAAGCAGGTTATGATAGCATAGAGGTCGAGACAGACTCAAAGGAAGTAGTACAAGCATGCACATCGATGAAACCTCGAAGGGACTACCTAGGAGAAATCGCTGAGGACTTCGAAGCTTTGCGAGATCAGTTTTCTTCTTGTAGTTTTGCTTATGTCAGATGTAGTTGTAATAAGGTTGCCCATGAGGTAGCCAACATAGCACGTAGAGGTCCAGTAGCTAGTTTTTCATATACACATTCTTTCCCTTCAAGCTTGTTAGATCTTGTAAACTTTGATTTATCTAGTTAAAGTTTTTGAGTCGGGGAGCCCACTTTGGGTTTCCCGTCCCACCCTAAAAAAAAAACACTCAATCAATTAATAGCTCAGTATCATAGTGTTCAAGGTGTTGGACCAATTGATTAGAGTATCAGATTGATTGAAACTGCAATTGACTGATTTGCACAGTCTGCTACCCCAACTGATAGGCTCACAGAGATGAACCGATCGGCTCAGGTTGATGAACCTATCGGCTCAATTGGTGAGACGATCGACTCATGTGTCATGAAACGATCGGCTCAATTATTGAACCGGTCGATTCGTAGACCAACTCAGATCGTTTGGGAAATAAGAAGACTATTTTGCAAATATAATTTATTTCACTTGTACAAATTCAATTTAGACAAGGATTAATATTTGATTAATCAGAAACAAATATGAAAGTCAAATTGAGTTGGACCAGGACCACAAACTGATCGGCTCATGCTTGAACTGATCGGCTCAGGTGTTCCAACCGATCATTTCAGGTGTGAAACGATCAACTCAGGTCCCCAACTGATCGGTTCATGCTTGAAACAATCGATTCAGGTGGCATAGTTGGTTGTTTTGTGGAAAATCTTGAATCCTTCTACTCCTGCTTTAATCCCGCATTGCCCGGGGTAGACAACCTTATCCCATGACCCTCCTATATATATAGGGATATTGGGGGCTTCTCAGGAATAGCAACTCAGAACACCAGTTGCTCTGCAAAGTTGTCATTATCTCTGGTTGTAGTAACCGAGAGAGAGCCCGAGCAAGTGCTACCTGATAAGGGAGGCACAACAAGGGAAAGACAAAAGTAACTGGTTGCAGGAGAGTGTGTCAGTGACTAGTACACCGAAAGGAGGGTGAGACTCCTTCTGATTCCTTATAGGAGAAGGAGATCAGAGTTCTAAGTGGTCCATGTGGACTACTTCAGAGGTGGGAGACTTCTGCCGCTCGGAGAACAGCTGTCAATCTCGACAGTCCCGGTGAGACCAGGAGCTGCATAGACATTGTCCAAGACCGGAGGTGAAGACCGCGCAAGCCACGAGGTAACGTCGTCGAGCAAGCCTCGGGACAAGGTATGCCTCTACAAACCATCCTTCCTATTGTATAGACATTGACATGATTCCTTTATTCTTGGTTTGGGAGAAGAAATTTTTTGTTTCCGTTGCCTTCTCTATTTCCCATAAAACCCAACACTTATGTATGGTATCGATTTCCATTGCGGAATGTTTGATAATTAGGTCCACAAATCACATCACATAGTATGCACATGCCTAGCTATTGTCTTGTGTAGCACATTATAAATTGAAACATACAAAATATTCAAAAATTCAAATAAGCACAGTTCACTTAAATAATATATACATTAGAGTCGGGAAATTACTTTCACATTCTCCCAAATTAGTGGTTGGTTCTTTTTCTATGGGGCCTTTCCTCCAGCTCTTTTGAACTCATGTAAATCCCTACATGTTAATGTAACACATTAAATTTAATAATTAAATAGTAATGTAATAACAGATGTTAACAGATATAAAAATATGAAATATTTCTCACGAGAATAATGGATTTTTCATTGTGTGCCCATATAATGTATTCAATTCATTCCCCGCAGGATCTAGATAATAGTCAGTGAATGTCTTGGGGATAAAAACTAGTAACTCCCAATGCCTACCACTACAGGAAAGAAAGTTCAAAATTAATAACTCAAAATCCACAATAAAAATGTAATTTTCTCAAGTCCAAATTATAAGAAAAGTAAACTTACTCGACATTGAATGGAGCTATTATCACCGTCTTCTTTTTTTTACCAAAATATTTAAAAGCAGCACAATAGTATGAAGTAATTGAAGAAGGGTCTTTATCTACAAGACTACTCAAAGATGGAACCAAAAATCCCACATGAGAAAATTCAAAATATGTACATATCGTGTGTAAGTGGATGCAAAACATGTATTACTTATGCATTAATATATAAGAAATCAGACCACCGTATATAAAACAACTTCTCACCATATCCATAGCTCTATCATAGATGTATTCAGCCAATCATAATGAAACAACTCCAAAATATCTTGTATAAATAGCTTGTTATCATATGATTGACCTGCAACATCCTGCAGAATAGAAACATTTATAGGGCAATTTAGATTATGTTCTCCTACCCATACTTCCATACCCCTACAATTAGGACCTAACGAGGCATGTAGGTCCCTTGGAAGCCAACTTGGTACTTCAGGAGGTGGAGGTGGAGGCTGAGATGTAGCGGGTGTCTTCCTTTTGACCTGTATATATAATTTCAGATCAATTGACTCATATATACAAACTAACAAATTAACGTAATGTAAATTTACCGTACAATATTAGTATAGACGACATCCGCTTTGGGCCATATTATCACTCCGCCTTCAGCCTTACCAAGCATTTTAGAATCTGGGTGGGCATATGGCAATGGTAGATCCCTCCAATTGGGGAGTACATGTATCAAGCTCACACAAACCACACCATATGGAACTGGAGTCCCATGAAACATGTCCCCTGGAAGGGCTAGGTAAGCTTGTGCCTCTGCAATTATATATTCTTGACTTTTTAGACGACATGACTTCAACCCTTACAAATTTATGTAAATAATTTTATATACATATATACATAAACATATCATCTTGAAAAGACTAGCTACTATGTCATAAACATACTCATAATGGGTGTTCTAGGTGGTGGTTTTACAGGATTACTCCCAACTTCTATAGTAGGAGAAGAGTGGCCCACCACAAGTACTGTCTGAGTGGCAGTCTGAGATGCCTGCCACTTCACCATTGCTTCTTGGATTCTCCTATCAATTAACTGATCTACCTATACATGGATAAAATAAATGCTAGCTTGTCATTATTGAATTCTCTTTCGCAATAACAATCTAAAAAAAGAATAGGTTACCTCATCTTGTGAAAGACCCACTTTTTGGGACAAGTTTGCATTGGGATGGCCCAAAGAACGCTTTGATGCCCACACCAGTGCCTGCACCCCTAACATGTCCAGGATGCTCTGGGTTACCCAGAGCAACTGTCAATTCATCCTTTGTGCCCTTAGGGATGAACTTGCCTTCCTTCCTCTGCTCCTGCAACTCCCGCTAATTGCCATCAATAGAAATTTGTAAGTAAACATAACAATAATCAATATCGATCGATTGCTCTAAGAGTTGAATTTTACCATTTTTACAGCCACGTCAGTAGTTGCGGGCTTCGTTATATCTCCCTTCTTGTTTTGCCTCCCAACTATCCACATAGCATGGTGAGGCAGAGGTGCAGGAGCAATAGTAGAGGACTTTGCAGTCTCTTGAGTAGTAGCAGACTGAGAAGTAGACTCAATCTGTAGTCTTTGGCGAATGCCTGCATAGCCTCTTGGACCCATTATGTGGTCACACACATTCAATGCATTACTTGATCTTTGAGCATCGCTGATAGCCTTGTTAGTAAGTACATTGATTTGGTTAGTAATACTAAAGGTTAATCTTGAATAGGTGAATACATAAGAATGTATCTTAATTAAATTGGGAGTGGCGCTTAATACCTTGAATTCATCCATTTTTCTTTGGGTAACAAACTCCTCCCAATCTTTGGGGTCCAAGTAGTTCCATTGCTCAGTCACTGCCTTCTTCCAAAATTTATTTTTAAAGAGAATACAAACAAAAATTATTAGTGTAGAGTAATTCAAAAAGTGATCAATGTCTAGAATTGGAAATCAATCAAGAACCTCTTCTCAACATCGCGTATATAATCTCAGGTGAGATTTGTCCTATAGTTCCTTAGGACCCTCCCATAACATTGCATCATGCATTTATGATGCAACTTTTCATCCATATCAAATATACTCTACAAAATAGAATTGCTATTAACTAGCATCCTAAAAATTAGTAATCTACAAAAATAGAATTGCAAATAATAATAACTCACACATAGTTCCTTCAATACTAAGTCTTTCTTCCCCTTAGGAACTTTATGCCAGGATTCTACGTTAGGACTACAATGGCTGCGAGTAAGAACCCCAAGACATAAAATAAATGAGTTGTGGTTCACTCCAATTGGATTTCTTGCATGATCAAAATCCACAGCCAGTTTGGGTCCATTGCCCCTTTGGTGTAGTAACTTGTTCATCATTGTGATGCCCCTTACTTTCTCAATTTTGTTTTTCTTCTCATCAAATGCCCCAATTTCTTCAGGGGGTACATCACCAACCTAAAATTTGACAAAAAAACACATTTACAGGATATAACTATAAATGAACATATAGATAGAAATATAAAATATATTTTTAAAACTTACAGTGTGAGGCGACACATTGATATCCTCACCCTCACGGTAATCATCATCACAGTCATCATGCTCATGCTCAACCATCTGAAAGTGTCATTAAAAAATCAAACATTTAGCATTTGACATAACTAGAAGATAATAAAACATTGTAAAGTTCACATTCAAAAAAATAAAACATATAAAAAATATAAACATGCATGCCTCTAATATTGTGATCTTTTATCAATTAACAATCCTTCATTGTGATCTCTGTGCACATACAAGTCATCATTAGCTTCAATATTTGGTGGTGTTAGCAACCCAACTGAGAATAGATTGGAGTCAACATACTTATCATAGTACTCTTCTTTATCTATAGGATCTTCAATGAACTTTCTTTTACCATGAAGAACAACCGACCATTATCATTTGCACGATCATCGATATAAAATACTTGTTTCTCCTGTGATGCCAATATGAATGGTTCACCCTTCTCGCCAATCTTTTCAAAGTTCACTAATGTGAAACCCAATTCATCCACTATAACTCCTTTGGTGTTATCAACCCAATTACATTTAAAGAGAAGAATTCTAAAATCTACGTAGTCAAACTCCCATAAGTATTCAATGACATTGTAATATGACATTTTAGCTTCACATGGACTCTTATCCTTTGCACTTGCAAAAAACAATGAATACGCTTGAAGGGTGACCCCACTATTTTGGACGACACTCTTATCATCTTGACGCTTTATGTAATATGAGAATCCATTTATGTCAAACCCTTCATGTGGGCTCCGATCTCCAAACCACGAATTAATCCCGATTTAAATATGTGCGGAAGCAATCGGTAAACAGCGGAAGACAAAAATCATGGGAAATTAAAACTTTTCGAGACAAGAGCCTGAAACCACAAACCTTTTCCATAGAAAAAGGATTTAACTATTTACATCAGTGACAATTACTTCTTGAGTAATTATATACAACATGATACAAAAATTCTCAAGAATTCATACTCCAAAACACTCCAGGACCTGAGAGTACAGAGGACACATAGGACTTGACTCTAACTATACCATGAAGCAGGCTAGATCTCCACCTGAGATATTTACTGCTCCTGATGCTGCTGTTGCTGGGATTGGTCACCAGAGTTCTTGTTCCTCCATTTTCGACGACCACCTAAAAAGTAGAAATCTACGGGGTGAGACAATTATACATAATTGCCCCAGCGAGAGTTATAACTCTCCACTAGGCTTTATAAGCAAAGCAAGGAATAACTAAAGCAATAAGAGCCTTCAAGATATTCACTGGCAGTTCTGATGATAAGCAAGAGTTCAATCAATATTAAAATATGAGAACATCTATACTATTGAAGGTAACATCAATCAAATAACTCGTAGATAACTCTAACAGTTATACTATGCTGTTGATTATGTTTTTCAAAAATTATTGTTATGCCCTGTGGAGATGAGGTATACCACTCATACTCCAACCGATCACTATTAAGTCGCCTCGGTATCATACTAGGTCATTAAAAGAGCCGGATTCTTATGACCTCATCTTCCTCAGTCAGTTAGAGGATTGATTGTTTGACATCTGGCGGGATGTCTTTATAATAGCTCACCAGGGTACTCTGGTCCTTCGCTATTTTTAGAGTTACAGTGGCATTCTGTACTCTCTTCGCTATCGGAAGATTTCTTGTTTATCTTTCACCGATACGGTATTTGTGTCTTTAAGGGAGTGTAGAGATACATCTCACCTTTAGGACTTTTTGGTGGGGTCTGATGGACTACTAGAATCTACATCATCCACTCACCCTTTCTTTTATAGTGAAGGTATGACGGACTACAAGAATCTACATCAAATACCTACACTAGGATGTAATGTTCTACACATCCATGTACCCCACATACTCAAAAGTATGTGATCCAGGAGTTCCCTGAGGAAAACCTGTTTCACCATCATTTAGACTCTGACAATGATGGATCTATGATCAGGGCTCTACATTTCACTTGATTAGTTAGGTACATTCAGTATTCATATCATCATACAAAAACATTAGCATCACAGCTATATATGAGAATACTAAAATGTAGCAGGCCTAACCCATTTCAATTACCAGTTCTCAATTATCTCATCACAAGTCATCTGTCAAGCATGACCTTGATGGCGTTTATGGCTCTTACAGCCCATAAATCACAAAAGATGTCACTTAGCAGTGCATCAAGATGATTCACTATTCATAAAGCTTAAGACATGCTTTCAATGAATATAACATGGTATTTCATACCTGGGTATGACCATTATCTCATAATAACCTGCATGGTTAGTTCAACAGATAATAGTAAACAATTCAACAATTTAGGGTTTACTATTCATCTTTCAAGTCATCACCCTAAAATTAGGGTTTACTATTCACACCATGGTGAATGGTACTCATTACATCATCATGTAAGAGAAACATCATCATTAAGACTCTTAATTAAGATTAAGATCCATTAGATATCATATTTAGGGTTTCCATGACCTCACATAGGTGGGTCATTCCCTAATCATGCACATTCATGTGTAATTGAAGTATCTCACTAGAGTTTCCTCCTAAAAAGGGTACTTTCTCTCTCTAGGATACTTTCTCTCTCTAGAAATACTTTCTCTCTCCTCTCACTAGAAGATGGTGACAACACCACTCTAGATCAGGTTGAGATAAGTCTACATTGACTAACATGATCCAAAACATCAACATCATGTGATTAGGGTTTGATTAGAACAAGGTTTTACCCCTTTAGACCCCTCAAGGGTATTTTGGTAATTTGCCACATGATTACCATCATGGGTTAACTCACTAATCACATAGTATCTTAATGACCTAGGTTACCATTAGGGTTTAGATTGGATCATCATTGAGCTAATTACACCATCAAATGGTTAAGTACAAACCATCACCAGTCTCCAAACGGTTTCAACCTTCAAACGGTTTCAACCACCCAAACGGTCTTGAGACCGTTTGACCCCAAACGGTCTTGAGACCGTTTGGATCCAAACGGTCTTGAGACCGTTTGGAGGTGAAGACCGTTTGGAAGGGTTGACTTCCAGACCGTTTGGAGCTTCAATCGGTTTGAGGTCGTTTGGACCAATCGACCTTGAGGTCGTTTGAGCCCAAACGGTCTTGAGGTCGTTTGAGCCCAAACGGTCTTGAGACTGTTTGGCCCCAAACGGTCTTGAGACCGTTTGGTCTCAAACGGTCTTGAGACCATTTGGATCTAAACGGTCTTGAGACCGTTTGGTCCAAATGGGCTCAAACCGTTTGGACCTCCAAAAGGGTTCAAAAGTCACCAATGTTCATGGATATGTGTGTTGAAGCCCTCATTTGATCAAAGCTATGCTAACCACTTATAAATTGAGTCAATTAGGGTTAGCCTTAGTCACTTAATCATCAAATTGACCCTCAATTGTAAGCCAATTAGGGTTCAATCGTTCTCAATTAGGGTTTTAAGTTGATTGGTCATCAATGTTCAACAATGTGAATCAATTCAAGGTTGAACCTATCAATTGACCTTTAATTGGGCTCAAACTTAGCCCAAACGGTCTTGAGGTCGTTTGGACATCATCCAAACGGTCTTGAGACCGTTTTCCCAAAGTTTGACCAAAATCCAAGTCGTTTTGACTAAGGTTGAAATCCAATTAGGTCAAAATCAGCAATTTTCAACAATTCATCAATTCCCTACAATTGGACCCTCAAACCATTAGATTAACTCAACCCTAGACCTTCAAACGGTCTTGGGTTATGCCCAAACAGTCTTAGGACCGTTTGGAGGAATCCCCAAACGGTCTTGAGACCGTTTGGGTCCTTCAACCCAAAACTCAACAAGATCTATATGTTAAATCAGCACTTTTCCACCCGATTAGGGTTTCATGTTGAAGTGCCTTCAACTCTCAATTGGTTAAGAATTAGACTTTGATTCTTTGCAGAGATGAAATTCAATATGTTAGGAACAGACCCTCAAACGGTCGTCCCTTGGTAAACTCTTTCAAACGGTCTTGAGACCGTTTCAATCCAAACGGTCTTGCAAGACCGTTTGAGAGCAAACGGTTTGAAACCGTTTGAACCCAAACGGTTTGCAACCGTTTGGACCAAAAGGGTCCAAGGTCGTTTGAAAAAGTAACATAGGGAATCACGCCCCTCATCTTCAACCTCTTGCAAGGTCGGTTTCTCCACTGATTTGCTTGCAAACGTGCAAGGAAGAAGGGAGGTAGAAGGAGAATTTACCAAGCAAATTGCAAGAATTGAGCATACATATAAAGCATAAGTTTAGAGTTATAAAACCCGCCTAAAGGTTGATCTTAGAGCTCCAAGCCTTCAATCTCCAAGCTTTAATGGCGTCCTTGAGCTTCCACAACTTGGTCAGAGGTGAATTCTCCAAGGAAACGTTGCTTTGGTCGGCTAGAACAAGAAGACTAAGTAAGCTAACCATAAAACCAACCTTAGAAAGTGAATTCCTCCATGAATTCGAGCTAGAAGGTGGGGTTTTCTTACCTTGAACAGGTTGGTCGTCCCCCCCTGAGCTCCAGAGTTACCCTTGGTCGTTTGAGCAAGAAAGGAAGAGAAGTGAAGGAAAGAAAGTTCGTTCACTTAATTGCAAGGGAAAAGGGCTTATATACTTTAGCCTCTTTTACACCCTAAGGACCTCACAAGATTGGAAATCACATCTAGGTCCCTCCTTGCTCAAAGGCACGACCAAACCTATCCATCCTTATGCAAATCTCATAAAATCTCAAGATCTAAGGGTAAAGGAATCCATCCTTCAACTAGGGTACATACATGAAAGGGTTTCATACCCATTTTAGGTGATTTCTATCACAAAGATCATTTTTCTCATCTGATTATTAAATGATGTATCCCTTTCATCATTTCTACTCTAAATGATGACAAGAGTCATAAAATATGTTCTAGATATTAAGAATTACAACTTGGACCCCTCAATTTGGGTAAATTGCACTTTACCCCAAATTAGGGTTTCTAAGCATGGGAATTGCTTCCACAGCTGCACCTTGGTGCTCAAGCTTGGGAAATCCCTCAAACTTTACCATAACCATTCTCATGATGTCTCAACATCAAAGGAACATCTTATCTTGTTAATTTTGCAAGTTCAACCCTTAAACTGGGTAATTTGCACATAGGTCCCTGCATACAACACAATGCTACAACTTTATACAAAAAGGAGCAAAATTGAAAGTAAATGTTCCTGAGGAACTTAATTACATGCCAGGGAGTGTTCACAAGTATATTAATTACATATTTAGGCAAAACTTCCAGGGTTAGGTCATAACCCAGGTCAGGGGTGTTACAAATTCTTTACCCCTTCAAAAGGATTTCGTCCCCGAAATCGATAAAGCATATTATAAGAAAAGAGCAGGATATTTTCTTCTCATTTCATCTTCTAGTTCCCAAGTGGCTTCTTCAACACCACGATGGTTCCAGAGAACTTTTACAAGGCTTATATCCTTCTTCTTTAACTTTTTAGTTCTGTTATCGAGGATTGACACTGGTCCCTCCTCATACGTTATATCTTCATTCAATTCTACTTCCATAGGTTGTAGAACTGACTCGGTATCTGGATGACATTTCCTCAGCATGGAAATGTGAAACACAGGGTGCAGCTTCTGCAACTCCTGAGGTAACTCTAGTCTATAGGCCATCTTTCCAACTTTTTCAACAATTGGATATGGTCCCATAAATCTAGGAGCTAACTTTCCTTTCTTCCCAAAACGAAGGACTCCTTTCCAAGGTGAGACCTTGAGATACACTCTGTCTCCAACCTGGAATTCTAGGGGTCTACGACGTTTATCGGCATATGATTTCTGTCTATCTTGTGCAGTCTTAAGCTGTTGTTGTATTACTTTAATCTTTTCTGTAGTTTGCTGCACAAGATCAGGGCCTAACAACTGGTGCTCACCAGTTTCATACCAACACAAGGGTGATCTACAACGTCTACCATATAAGGCTTCATATGGTGCCATATCAATGCTATGTTGATAGCTATTGTTATAGGCAAACTCTATCAAGCTTAGATGTAGATCCCAACTCCCGGTAAACTGGAGAACACATGCTCTCAACAGATCTTCTAAGGTCTGTATAGTTCTTTCTGACTGTCCATCAGTCTGGGGATGAAAGGTTGTACTAAACCTTAGCTTGGTGCCTAGGGCTCTGTGTAACTGTTCCCAAAAGCGACTTGCAAACTGGGGACCTCTGTCAGAAACTATAGTGACAGGAACTCCGTGCAACCGCACTACCTCTTGAACATATATCTGGGATAACCTTTCAGCAGAATAGGTTGTTTTGACAGGTAAGAAATGCGCTGTCTTTGTCAACCTATCAACAATTACCCAAATGGAATCATGTCCTTTGTTTGTCCTAGGTAGGGCAACAACAAAGTCCATGGTCACATGGTCCCACTTCCACTGTGGTATGGGTAAGGGTTGCATTGTTCCTGCAGGTCTCTGGTGTTCAGCCTTGACCTGCTGACACACAGGACACCTCAGAACAAACTCAGCTACATCCTTCTTCATCCCAGGCCACCAATACATATCCTTCAAGTTTCGATACATCTTGGTGCTCCCTGGATGCATAGCATACATTGAAGAATGAGCTTCTTCCAGGACTAACTTCCTCAGGTTGTCCACATCTGGTACTATCATCCTTCCATGATAGCATGCCACCTGGTCATCTGACTCATGAAAACCTTCTCGTTTCTCATCACCAAACTCAGATCTAATCTGCTGTACAAAAACATCTACTTGTTGTGCCTCCTTTATCTACTCTCTTAAGGTAGGTTTAATCTGCATCTCAGCTAACAGACCAGCTAACAATGATGCCTTCAACTGCACATTGTCTTGCCTTAAAGAGATAAGCATATCTCTTCTAGAGCATACTAAGGAACTTAGTTGTGCCCTATCCATGGTTATTGTTGCTGATTTCCTACTCAAGGCATCAGCAACCACATTGGCTTTGCCCAGATGGTAATCAATTGTACAATCGTAGTCCTTGATTAACTCCATCCAGCGACGTTGCCTCATATTAAGCTCATGCTGAGTGAAGATGTATTTAAGGTTCTTGTGGTCTGTGAAAATCTGGAAAGTTTCTCCGTAGAGATAATGTCTCCAGATTTTCAAAGCATGGACCACATCAGCTAACTCTAGATCGTGTGTCGGATAATTCTCCCCGTGTTTCTTAAGCTGTCGGGAAGCAAAAGAAATCACTTGTTTATCCTGCATCAACACACATCCAAGTCCATTCTTGGAGGCATCACAAAAGATTATATATTCCTTTCCTTGCTCAGGTAACACAAGCACAGGTGCACTCGTTAACCTCTCCTTCAACAGCTGAAAAGACTGTTGACACTTATCACTCCAAGCAAAAGGAACATCCTTTCGGGTTAACTTGGTCAAAGGTAAGGCTATAGAACTGAAATTCTTAATAAACCTTCGATAATAACCAGCTAACCCTAAGAAACTTCTAATCTCCGTCGGTGTCTTCGGTTGTTCCCACTGCAGAACAGATTCTATTTTTGCAGGGTCAACATGAATTCCCGAGGCAGATACCACATGTCCAAGGAAGGATACTTCAGATAACTAGAACTCACACTTGCTAAACTTAGCGTATAGCTTATGTTCCCTTAGCAAGGTCAAAGTCTGGCGAAGGTGTTGCTCATGGTGCTGAGCATCCTTACTATAAATCAGTATGTCATCTATGAAGACGACAACACACTGATCAAGAAAAGATCGAAAGACTCTATTCATGAGTTCCATGAATGCAGCTGGTGCATTGGTTAGTCCAAATGACATAACCGTGAACTCATAGTGACCATATCTTGTCCTAAAGGCAGACTTGGATATGTCACTGTCCTTAATGCGGATTTGATGATATCCAGACCTTAAGTCTATCTTGGAAAAGACTGTTGCACCACGCAACTGGTCGAAGAGATCATCAATCCTCGGCAAAGGATACTTATTCTTTATTGTTACTTTTTTGAGTTGTCTATAATCAATGCACAACCGCATCGATCCATCTTTCTTTTTAACAAACAAAATCGGAGCACCCCAAGGTGAGGTACTCGGTCGGATGAAACCCTTCTCAAGTAACTCTTGAAGCTGTTTCTTGAGTTCTGCCATCTCAGCAGGCGCCATCCTATACGGAGTCTGGGCTATGGGTTTCGTATCTGGGACCAAATTGATTTCAAAATCAATTTCCCGGGGTGGTGGTATACCAGGAAGTTCTTCGGGAAACACATCCTCGAATTCCCTGACTATCAGAATTTCAGCAGGGTTGGAACTCTCCTTGGTAACATCTACCACATGGGCCAAGAATGCATAGCATCCTTGCCTCATCAACTTATCAGCAACCATAGCTGATACAAGACAGGTGGGCAGAATCTTTCTTTCACCTTGAAAGATCCATGTGTTGCTTTCATCAGCAAACACAGCCAGCTTGGACTCACAATCCAAGACAACTCGATACCTTTCCAAGGAATCCATCCCTAGGATTATATCAAATCCTTGCATATCAAGCGGTATGAGATCCACTTGAATGCGATGCTTAGAAAAGAAAAGTACACAAGGAGAGCATACTTCTTGCAGAACAGCAGACCCACTCAACGGAGTCTCCAACAACAACTAGTCTGCCCTATGACTAGTTATCATATTGCAGTTATGAATCACTCTTCGAGTGATGAAAGAGTGCGTAGCACCCGGGTCAATCAAAACAGATACTACACAAGATTTAGACATATCAGAATATAAAAGTTCCATCTGACCTGTCACTACTTGTGGATTGACCACTGCCTCTGGTGGGTTCATAGCATAGAACCTCGCCGTAGCCTGTTGTTGAGGTGGTGCTGATGATCCAGCTTGAGACGCTTGCCCGCGTCCTCGACCTGTTCCTTGAGATTGTCCTCCCTGTGATCCATGTTGTCCTTGTCTCGGAGGTTGTGTCACACTGACAGGCCTAGATCGGCAGTCCTTCATTAAATGTCCCACCTTACCGCAGTTGTAGCATCTTCTTTCTTGTGGTCTTTGTGGTCCAGTAGCAGACATTGATGCAGAACTCTGTGTCTCCCGAGGTGGTTGTCCTCTTCCTCTACCTCTACTAGGAGACCACTGAGTCTGAGGACTAGATCTAGATGGTGGAGGGTTAGGTGCAGAGGATCTAGACTTCTTAAAGTCCATAGATGAAGAACCCTGGAACTGTGGATACCTTTTCTGTGTTTGCCTCTTCTCAACCACATATCTCTCTATCCTTCAGACTGACTCAACGAAGGTAGAGAATCTCTCTCGGTTCTCTAAGGCAGACACTGGGGTAGACATGTCAGCATTCAACCCCTTCTCAAACCTTCTGATTCTTTCTTCTTCTGTGGCAGCCATGTGCAGACAAAACCACAACAACTCCATGAACTTAGCTTTGTACTCGCTAATGTTCATCATACCCTGTCTCAACCTCTCAAACTGAGAGATCTTCTCGTCTAGGAAGGTCTTTGGGAAATATCTTTGGACAAACTCCCGCCGAAAATCTTCCCACGAGATCTCTATTCCAGGTCTCTTCTGCTCTTCCATGGTCCACCAGTGACCAGCACTTCCTTTGAGAAGATAGACAGCATGTCTAACCTTCTCAGCTTCAGGGATGTTGAGGATCCTAAAAGCCTTCTCCAGCTCTGTCAACCACAGATCAGCATCTGCGGGGTCAGCAGTCCCATGGTACTCGGTATCTCTGACACGACGTAGTCGCTCGAATGTCTTCCCGATACCTTGCCCCTCAGGATGGACAGGTGCCCTAGGTGCAGGCATAGGCAACCTGTCGGTTATATGTGTCATGGCAGTCATGAACTGCCCAAACATTGTCTGGACTGCTGGGTTACCTATGTCAGCTGGGCCAAACTGGGGTGGCTCTCTAGGTTGTTCTGGTACAGGCTGTTCCACCTCTGGTACTCCTGCACCGTCTTGAGGTGCACTGGCACTACTTTCTTCCACATACTCATCATGTGGCTCTGACATCTTAAGTATCTTCTTCTCCTGAGGAGTAGAAGATTCTTTTAGATAAGGAAGGAATACTAAAGATAGACTCGACTTTCTAAGTCCTATGCCTCTGTAGACTCGGCGAACCTAGAGCTCTGATACCACTTAATTGTGGGCTCCGATCTCCAAACCACGAATTAATCCCGATTTAAATATGTGTGGAAGCAATCGGCAAACAGCGGAAGACAAAAATCACAGGAAATTAAAACTTTTCGAGACAAGAGCCTGAAACCACAAACCTTTTCCATAGAAAAAGGATTTAACTATTTACATCACTGACAATTACTTCTTGAGTAATTATATACAACATGATACAAAAATTCTCAAGAATTCATACTCCAAAACACTCCAGGACCTGAGAGTACAGAGGACACATAGGACTTGACTCTAGCTATACCATGAAGTAGGCTAGATCTCCACCTGAGATATTTACTACTCCTGATGCTGCTGTTGCTGGGATTGGTCACCAGAGTTCTTGTTCCTCCGTTTTCGACGACCACCTAAAAAGTAGAAGTCTACGGGGTGAGACAATTATACATAATTGCCCCAGCGAGAGTTATAACTCTCCACTAGGCTTTATAAGCAAAGCAAGGAATAACTAAAGCAATAAGAGCCTTCAAGATATTCACTGGCAGTTCTGATGATAAGCAAGAGTTCAATCAATATTAAAATATGAGAACATCTATACTATTGAAGGTAAAATCAATCAAATAACTCGTAGATAACTCTAACAGTTATACTACACTGTTGATTATGTTTTTCAAACATTATTGTTATGCCCTGTGGAGATGAGGTATACCACTCATACTCCAACCGATCACTATTAAGTCGCCTCGGTATCATACTAGGTCATTAAAAGAGCCGGATTCTTATGACCTCATCTTCCTCAGTCAGTTAGAGGATTGATTGTTTTACATCTGGCGGGATGTCTTTATAATAGCTCACCAGGGTACTCTGGTCCTTCGCTATTTTTAGAGTTACAGTGGCATTCTGTACTCTCTTCGCTATCGGAAGATTTCTTGTTTATCTTTCACCGATACGGTATTTGTGTCTTTAAGGGAGTGTAGAGATACATCTCACCTTTAGGACTTTGTGGTGGGGTCTGATGGACTACTAGAATCTACATCATCCACTCACCCTTTCTTTTATAGTGAAGGTATGACGGACTACAAGAATCTACATCAAATACCTACACTAGGATGTAAGGTTCTACACATCCATGTACCCCACATACTCAAAAGTATGTGATCCAAGAGTTCCCTGAGGAAAACCTGTTTCACCATCATTTAGACTCTGAAAATGATGGATCTATGATCAGGGCTCTACATTTCACTTGATTAGTTAGGTACATTCAGTATTCATATCATCATACAAAAACATTAGCATCACAGCTATATATGAGAATACTAAAATGTAGCAGGCCTAACCCATTTCAATTACCAGTTCTCAATTATCTCATCACAAGTCATCTGTCAAGCATGACCTTGATGGCGTTTATGGCTCTTATAGCCCATAAATCACAAAAGATGTCACTTAGCAGTGCATCAAGATGATTCACTATTCATAAAGCTTAAGACATGCTTTCAATGAATATAACATGGTATTTCATACCTGGGTATGACCATTATCTCATAATAACCTGCATGGTTAGTTCAACAGATAATAGTAAACAATTCAACAATTTAGGGTTTACTATTCATCTTTCAAGTCATCACCCTAAAATTAGGGTTTACTATTCACACCATGGTGAATGGTACTCATTACATCATCATGTAAGAGAAACATCATCATTAAGACTCTTAATTAAGATTAAGATCCATTAGATATCATATTTAGGGTTTCCATGACCTCACATAGGTGGGTCATTCCCTAATCATGCACATTCATGTATAATTGAAGTATCTCACTAGAGTTTCCTCCTAAAAAGGGTACTTTCTCTCTCTAGGATACTTTCTCTCTCTAGAAATACTTTCTCTCTCCTCTCGCTAGTAGATGGTGACAACACCACTCTAGATCAGGTTGAGATAAGTCTACATTGACTAACATGATCCAAAACATCAACATCATGTGATTAGGGTTTGATTAGAACAAGGTTTTACCCCTTTAGACCCCTCAAGGGTATTTTGGTAATTTGCCACATGATTACCATCATGGGTTAACTCACTAATCACATAGTCCCTTAATGACCTAGGTTACCATTAGGGTTTAGATTGGATCATCATTGAGCTAATTACACCATCAAATGGTTAAGTACAAACCATCACCAGTCTCCAAACGGTTTCAACCTTCAAACGGTTTCAACCACCCAAACGGTCTTGAGACCGTTTGACCCCAAACGGTCTTGAGACCATTTGGATCCAAACGGTCTTGAGACCGTTTGGAGGTGAAGACCGTTTGGAAGGGTTGACTTCTAGACCGTTTGGAGCTTCAATCGGTTTGAGGTCGTTTGGACCAATCGACCTTGAGGTCGTTTGAGCCCAAACGGTCTTGAGGTCGTTTGAGCCCAAACGGTCTTGAGACCATTTGGCCCCAAATGGTCTTGAGACCGTTTGGTCTCAAACGGTCTTGAGACCATTTGGATCCAAACGGTCTTGAGACCGTTTGGTCCAAATGGGCTCAAACCGTTTGGACCTCCAAAAGGGTTCAAAAGTCACCAATGTTCATGGATATGTGTGTTGAAGCCCTCATTTGATCAAAGCTATGCTAACCACTTATAAATTGAGTCAATTAGGGTTAGCCTTAGTCACTTAATCATCAAATTGACCCTCAATTGTAAGCCAATTAGGGTTTAATCGTTCTCAATTAGGGTTTTAAGTTGATTGGTCATCAATGTTCAACAATGTGAATCAATTCAAGGTTGAACCTATCAATTGACCTTTAATTGGGCTCAAACTTGGCCCAAACGGTCTTGAGGTCGTTTGGACATCATCCAAACGGTCTTGAGACCGTTTTCCCAAAGTTTGACCAAAATCCAAGTCGTTTTGACTAAGGTTGAAATCCAATTAGGTCAAAATCAGCAATTTTCAACAATTCATCAATTCCCTACAATTGGACCCTCAAACCATTAGATTAACTCAACCCTAGACCTTCAAACGGTCTTGGGTTATGCCCAAACAGTCTTAGGACCGTTTTGAGGAATCCCCAAATGGTCTTGAGACCGTTTGGGTCCTTCAACCCAAAACTCAACAAGATCTATATGTTAAATCAGCACTTTTCCACCCGATTAGGGTTTCATGTTGAAGTGCCTTCAACTCTCAATTGGTTAAGAATTAGACTTTGATTTTTTGCAGAGATGAAATTCAATATGTTAGGAACAAACCCTCAAACGGTCGTCCCTTGGTCAACTCTTTCAAACGGTCTTGAGACCGTTTCAATCCAAACGGTCTTGCAAGACCGTTTGAGAGCAAACGGTTTGAAACCGTTTGGACCAAAAGGGTCCAAGGTCGTTTGAAAAAGTAACATAGGGAATCACGCCCCTCATCTTCAACCTCTTGCAAGGTCGGTTTCTCCACTGATTTGCTTGCAAATGTGCAAGGAAGAAGGGAGGTAGAAGGAGAATTTACCAAGCAAATTGCAAGAATTGAGCATACATATAAAGCATAAGTTTAGAGTTATAAAACCCACCTAAAGGTTGATCTTAGAGCTCCAAGCCTTCAAGCTCCAAGCTTTAATGGCGTCCTTGAGCTTCCACAACTTGGTCAGAGGTGAATTCTCCAAGGAAACGTTGCTTTGGTCGGCTAGAACAAGAAGACTAAGTAAGCTAACCATAAAACCAACCTTAGAAAGTGAATTCCTCCATGAATTCGAGCTAGAAGGTGTGGTTTTCTTACCTTGAACAGGTTGGTCATCCCCCCCTGAGCTCCAGAGTTACCCTTGTTCGTTTGAGCAAGAAAGGAAGAGAAGTGAAGGAAAGAAAGTTCGTTCACTTAATTGCAAGGGAAAAGGGCTTATATACTTTAGCCTCTTTTACACCCTAAGGACCTCACAAGATTGGAAATCACATCTAGGTCCCTCCTTGCTCAAAGGCACGACCAAACCTATCCATCCTTATGCAAATCTCATAAAATCTCAAGATCTAAGGGTAAAGGAATCCATCCTTCAACTAGGGTACATACATGAAAGGGTTTCATACCCATTTTAGGTGATTTCTATCACAAAGATCATTTTTCTCATCTGATTATTAAATGATGTATCCCTTTCATCATTTCTACTCTAAATGATGACAAGAGTCATAAAAGATGTTCTAGATATTAAGAATTACAACTTGGACCCCTCAATTTGGGTAAATTGCACTTTACCCCAAATTAGGGTTTCTAAGCATGGGAATTGCTTCCATAGCTGCACCTTGGTGCTCAAGCTTGGGAAATCCCTCAAACTTTACCATAACCATTCTCATGATGTCTCAACATCAAAGGAACATCTTATCTTGTGAATTTTGCAAGTTCAACACTTAAACTGGGTAATTTGCACATAGGTCCCTGCATACAACACAATGCTACAACTTTATACAAAAAGGAGCAAAATTGAAAGTAAATGTTCCTGAGGAACTTAATTACATGCCAGGGAGTGTTCACAAGTATATTAATTACATATTTAGGCAAAACTTCCAGGGTTAGGTCATAACCCAGGTCAGGGGTGTTAAACTTCATAAGACATAACATTCAATTTTGGTTTAATGGTGAGACATTTGATAGTTTCAGTAAGATTATGTAGTGTTTGAGATAGTTGATGTAAGACTTTATCTTCAAACCACTTAATAAATGTCTTGTTATGCTCTCTAGCAAGCCACATTGAATTGGTTCGAGGATATTATCTCTTGATGAAATTGGTATGTTCCTCTATATAAACACTCACTTCGTCGATGTTGTGTAAAATATACAAGTGACCTTGTTCCAACTGCTCACGGCTGATTACTTTCATCTATGATCCAAAAATTCCTTTGCTAAAATGCTCCTCAATATTCTTGTCATTAACAAGAGCGTCATTACCACTCAGAAAGTCATTGCAAAAATACATAACCTCTATCGCCACATAACACTCAATAATACTCCCTTCAGGCCGATAATAGTTTCAAACATCACCTTCAAAAATTCTCATGTATCGTTCAAAGGGATACATCCAATGCAAGAAAACTGGTCCCAACATTTTCACTTCACTTGTCAAGTAGACAACAAGATGTACCATGATATCAAAGAACGAAGGAGGAAAATACATCTCAAGGTGACATAGGGTAACAACCACTTCTCTTTGAAATTTATCGAGAGTATCAGGGTCAATAACTTTGTTGCACATACTGTTGAAAAAGAAACAAAGTCTGGTGATTGCAAACCTGACATGCTTCAACAATATAGATCGAATTCCCACGGGCAATATTTGTTGCTTTAGAGTGTGACAATAATGAGATTTAAGACCTATCAACTTCAGATCTTTTATTGATATCAATATACAGATGTTGGATGAGTAACCCTGTGGCACCTTAACATTTACCATCCATTCACAAAAAACTTTCTTCTCCTTTCTAGACAACATGTAACAAGCGGGAGGTAAGTATGTTCTTCGATCGCTACTAACTACTTCTGTTAATTATGTCCTTATTCCCATTTCACATAGGTCCATTCTGGATTTTATCCCATCTTTAGTCTTACCTGGTATATTCAACAGATTACCAATGATGCTATCACATACATTTTTCTCAACGTGCATGGCATCGATACAATGCCTGACTGCCAAAGAACTCCAATAAGGAAGATCCCAAAATATTGACTTCTTCTTGAATAAAGATTTGTCACTCTGTGTGGCCATGGTACATTGTGATCTCTTACTAAATTCATTGGCAAAGTCTTTTATTCTTTCATAAACAACCTCCCCCAGTATAGGTTTAGGTGCACTCCATTCCTCATTGCGTCCATTGAATGCTTTGTGCAACCTACGATACAGATGGAATTATGGAAGAAACCTTCGATGACCAAGATATACAATCTTTCCACCATGTTTTAGTCATTTTGAATCAGTGTTCTCTTCACATATAGGACATGCTTTAGATCCTTTGACACTATATCCAGACAAATTCCCATATGCTGGAAAGTCATTAACAGTGCAAAAGAACATAGCGTGCAAATGAAATGTCTCTCTTCGTGAAGCATCATAGGTCATCACACCTTCACCCCAGAGTTTCTTTAAGTCATCAATTAGAGGTTCAAGATAAATGTAGATATCATTTCTAGGTTGTTTAGGGCCCAATATCAACAACGATAGCATAACATACTTATTTTTCATACACAACCATGGAGGAAGATAGTATATAACAAGCATAACTGTCCAAGTGCTATGTTGGCTACTCAATGCCCCATGTAGATTCATCCCATCTGTACAAAGCCCAAGTCTTAGATTCCTGACTTCTTCACTAAATTTAGGGTAATATAAATCAGTCTTCTTCCACTGTGGGGAATCAGACACATGTCGTAGGATCCCATCATTTGTTTTCATAACATCTGCATGCCACCTCAAATTATTCCCATCTATCGGATTGGAAAACAAGCGTTGAAACCATGATATTATAGGTAGATACCACATCACCTTGGTAGGAGAACCAGTTTTGGACTCCCCTGAAGTCGTCAATTTATACCTTGACACACCACATTTTGGACAATCTTTCAAATCTACACAGTCCTTATGAAATAATATGCAATCATTTGAGCATGCATATATCTTCTTGGCCTCCATTCCCATTGGGCACAACAATTTCTTAAATTGGTATGTTGAGATTGGCAGCTCGTTTCCTTCAGGTAAATTTTTCTTTCAACAAAGACAGCAATGACGTGAAGCTTTTGTCACTCCATCTATTGTTAGCTTTCAGCTTATACAATCTCAACATAGTGCTAAGCTTGGTAAACTTACAACCTGTGTATAATAGTATCTCATCATCATGCACAATGTTTCTAAACATGGGAGGTGGATCAATGTGCTCTACCCCACAACTATCCAACATCACATCAATGATGTCTACTGGAACTGCTTCGTTCACATCTACATCATCAGAGGCAATTCCTTCTTCCACACAAGCACTGCAATCAAAATCCACTGATTTCAGGTTTGAAATCTCTCCATGCCAGTGCCATTCTGTATAGCCTTGTACAATCCCATTGCACATGACATGACTTTTGCTTTTGTCACCAGTACTGACTTTCAAGTTGTTATCGCAATGCCTACATGGACAGTAGAACCTATCTCCAGGTTGTTTCCTATGTTCCTCGACAAATCTAATAAACTGATCAAGACCAGAAATAAACTCTGGGGTGTAGAGATTTGGAATGGACATCCATGATCTATCCATTCTATGATCAAAGAGAAAACAAGTATATATTAGGGTTTAGGGTTAAAAGATTAGGGTTTTTGGTTAAAAGTTTAGGGTTTAAGGTCTTATATATAATAAATGTGTGCCACCTATCCCATTCTTGAACAACTAATATCACTAGTAAGTGTATAATGTGTATTGGGTTTTCAAGAAAATTTTGGCAACGTTTCCCCGTTGTTCTCCAAGTACATATGTACTTAGAGTACAAACGGAGAAATGCTACCAAAATTTTCTTGAAAACCCAATGAACATTATACACTTACATCCTAAGTGAGATTAAGTGTTCAAGAATAGTCCCAAACCGGGGACTATCCAAGGTTTACTCCAAATGAGTAAATCTTGACATGTTTCTAGGCCAACAAATACATGTATGTTGTCATTCTTATACCTACAATCCTAGTTTCATCATTCATATCCTAAGTTTTGTGTAACATCATTTAATCATGCTTGTCAGTAAATACTAAATAGTAAATAAACCATATATGATTCCATGTATCAAAGATTTGAATCAAAATGATTCCATTCTATATGAGCAAATAAATGACAAGTATTAAATCATAGAGTACCCAATTATTTAGTAGAAATTAGTATTTTAGGTTGAAGTTTTAGTTGTTAAATATGGATAATAATTAAGGTTGAAATGTGTACCACCTATCCCATTCTTGAACACTTCATCCTCACTAGTAAGTGTATAATGTCAATTCAATTTCAATAAATTTCGACAGCATTTCCCTACAGTTCTCCAAGTAAACCAATGTTGATAGGAAAATACCCACCTACGTATGTACCTAGAGAACAAAAGGGAAGTGTTGTCAAAATTTTTTGAAATTGAATTCACATTATACACTTACATCCTAAGTGAGATGAAGAGTTAAAAAATAGTCCCAAATTGGGGACTATCCAAGGTTTACTCCTAATGAGTAAATCTTGGATGTGTTTCTAGGTTTAGAAATTATAGTTATATATTATCTGAGGTTACAACTTCTTAGTTTATATGCAATACCTTTTACAAAATAGGGTTGTACATCATTGTATTTATGCATTGTGTTATTAGGACATAAATTGGTTTATACTAGCAAGATGTACAGAACCATTTATAACTACCTATTTATGAGGAGTAATATGTATAAAAGTCATGAAATTAATCAAATTGATGAATACTTAACTACAACTAAGAAATTTTATCTCTTTAAAATAATAATCAAGTTATATGTGCTTTGTTTTGACTTTAAATTCAATTAAAATAAAACATAGAGTGTTGATAGGCATCAAAATCATTGTATTTATGCATAAATTTCAGCATTGTATTTATGCATTATGTTATGGCATAAAAAATTAACCTACTTGTAGCTTTGGTGAGCTCCTTTAGGCTCCAACAGAGAGCTCGACTAGGTCAGGCTTCGAGAAGTAGCCTTCGAGCTCCAACTGTAGCCTCAACAACAGCCTTTGAGCACCAGCCGCCAATGATGACCTCCACAACAGCCTTCGAAGAGCTCTAGCAGCCTCCTTCACACCTCTACTAGCAGCTCCAGTGGTAGGGCCTTCGCTGGAAGTGGAAGGAGAAAGGCTCGCTTCTTCGATGGCAGGAGTAGCTATGGTCGGCGGCGGGCTCCGGTGGCGTGGTATGCTTCTCCAGCGGTGAGTGAAGCTCCTCTGACAGTGGGAATCACTAGAGACCTAGGTACTTGAATAGTCGACGGCGCAATGAAATAGAGAGTCTGGCTCGCGCGGCCGCGCGGGTGCTATTTAGTAAAGTATCTACGTTGGTTATTAATAAAAAATGACACCTATGTTCTACAAGTGTTGGTCACCACAAAAAAGTGACACCTATGTTCCATCTTTGTCATCGATTACAACTAAAAAAACCGACGTCTATCTACATATGCCGACAAAAAAAAACTGTTCTTGAATTACAACCATAGATGTCGGTAGGCATCTAAAACCGATGCCAATTGGGAAATTTGGGGGGTAAAAATTTTCACAGGGACAACGCGTTTACACACATCGGCGTCGGTTATTGTAAGCAAACTGATGAAAAAATGGGCCGATTTCTATCTCGCAAAAAATCTTTAGTCATCAGTTATTTGGTAAACAACTGACGCCGTATGTGAAATTTTGGAGGATTTTTTTTGCACTGGAAAAATTGGATTTGGTGGGTGATTTTAGGCGTCAGTTTCTTATTGAACAACCGATGCAAAATAAAAAGTGATACATGTGTCTGGCCGGTCTTCACATATAGATGTCAGTTTGTGTTTACAGCCGACGTTTTAGTGTTTAGGCATTGGTTTTTTGGATACAACCGATGCCTCTATATGTGACGTTATAAGCTATTTCTGTAGTAGTGTCTAAACATATAAATATTTTTACAATAACATAATATGTTAAAGAGAATAAAATCTGGTAGTGAGGCTACTCTACACACCCTAAAAATAGGACTACTCCCCCATGATAGTAGTATTAGATGCAAGTGAAGAAGGAGAGAAAATCATCATCATATAATGAGAAGAAGTCAACGCCGTGGTGTGTAGAAAGCAGTTGAAAAACTAAGGTGAAGGTATCAAAAAATGACAAGGTCACCCCTAGACGTTTGTCATAGATTGGTTGTAGTCATTGTTCATCATTTCTTTTGAGGTGAATCCACAGCTGTGTAGAGAAAGTAGTAGGTCAATGATGGGTAGAAGTAATCATCAATCGATGGATGTAGGATCCATAGAGAGAACCTCATTTGAGGTTGAACTCTTAGAATCTTGACAGAGGTGAGGTGTAAGAACTTTTGATTAATTTTTGGCAACTGATGGAAATGGACAAAGGTGTGTGGAGCAGAAGATCATTGCAGATAGTAGTAGCATGGAAATGTCAATGATAGACCCCCTTTCTTGGAGAAGAAGGTCTTGTATTCATACGAAAAGGTTAGGGTTCAGAACTCTCCCATGTGCCTTTGAGTGAGGTCTTGGACACCAAGAAGGTGAAGCGACACCAATGTCTCAAGGAAGACAAAGGGTTTGCTGCTTTTAGTATCTCCTTCAGTAGGTGAGGGGTCAGCATAACCATCGGTTGATGACTACATAATGTCCTTCAGAAGGAAGTTGTGAAGTAGAGGCATTCCATTTGAAGATGAATGCATGAATTCCTTTGGAAGGTGATATTAGAAGACAAACATAGAAGATCCTTTGGTTGTTGGCCATTAGAAAACATCTGCAAATCTAACTTTGAAAGGTGGAAACAAAACTTCCGTCGGAAGGGAACCACATGATTTCTTCCGAAAGGTTGGTGCGGGAAACTTTTGGTAGGTGGGCCATCAGAAGATGATAGTATGAGATTTCATTCATTTTCTAACCAAAGTAGGGACAAAATGATGTAAAGTGAAGGTTTGACATATGTAATGCAAACCAAAGGTTTGGTGGAAAGATGTTAATTGAAGGTTTTGCAGATGCAATGCAAACCGATGGTTGACAACCTATGGAAAGGAAAAATGATGCAAACCCATCGGGGGGAGGGGGATTTGTTGGAATGTTTCATAGAATTTGCATCTATGAAACATCAACCTATGGAATCATCAACTAATGGAGGGACAAATGAATGAAGTTCGGTTAATCTTGTCAAAAATGTCTTAGGCCTACTAATAAGTTAGTGGGACCACTACCTCCTACTATCCTAATATGCAAAGTAGCTCAAGCCTACCATGAAAACAAAAAATTTGAAACAAAACCTTATAAATTACAAAAAAATAAAGAATACCTGAATGTAATCTAGTTCTATGATAAAATCATCGTATGAATTAAGATGAAAATTGCAACTAAAACTAGAATGAATCTGCATTAGTTAAAGAGGTATCAAGAGCTTTATACCATCTTAGGCCTCATGTATTTAGTTGTGATTTTAGTGAAGATCAGAGAAAATGACGATGATCATTATTTTACAATATATTGACTGAGTTTTCAGGGCTCTACAATGATCATTGAGAAGATCATCTTGATGTTGATTTGTATGAATTTCTATATAATTGTCATTTAAATTTTTAAATTTTCATGCGAAAATAAGTCTTCTTACCCATCTCTTATTCCTAGCCATGTGACTTTTTTTGTTAGGCCCTTACCACATGGATAAATACATACTAATCAGTTTTTATCGTACCTTATTGGATGCATTTAAAAACATAAATAAGTCATGCATAGACCTAAAAATACAAGTAAATTCTCTATAGAAAGGAATAAATGCAAAGAATTTTATGTACTTCTTTCAAACCCTGATATCTATCATTCTTTTGATTTTTTTCAAAAAATATAAACTAATTTGTTAACCCTAGTATTTTCTATATTGTTAATTGGACATAAGTCAACTTTATTTTAGTAAAGATAACTCTACTATTTCACCTTAATGAGAACCTATACATCGGCTAAATACCTTAGTAATACATGGATGTATGATATCTACCTAATATAATATATTTTCTCATTTGAAATACACACCTATAATTTAAAATATATTAGTGAATTGATAACATGTCAACTATTAAATGGTAAAATCTAACATGTATAAACACCTTAAGACCCTGACACTATCTAACCATATTATCACCTAAATGAAAGTCCAACCATGTAACCCCCAAATCTTAAACAACGATAAACCTATCTTAAGAGCAATACTAAGTAATAGTATACTTGGTGTTTGGTTTTTTCATATAGTGAACTATGTTTTGTCTATAAGAAAAAATAAAGAAACTATCTAGTAAAATGTAAATGAATCATTCATAATGAAAAATGGTTTTCTTTGCATTTTTTTATGTTCAGTCAGAATCATATTATAAGCATAGTTCTAATGAATACTTTCAGGATATATGATTATAAATTTAATTATTGATTTCAAGTATATTTTTTCTAGTCTATGAATTTGATCATGACATGCAGATTTTTCTTATGTAAAATGTAATGTTTCAGTGTGTTATGCTCAAGTTTGATGTATATAAGTTGTCTAATTTACGTTGTCCCTATTATATTTTTTGCCTTCTTTTGGAAAATTTATAAAATCTTGATAGCACTGAGCACTAGGGTGAACTTATAAGATTTTGAGAGTAGTGTGATGCAGGAGCATTAAACCTTCATGTTAGATGAGTTCTTGGGAGGAGATATGGATGAAGGACAACATAGAAAACTCTAGGTTTTAATGATAAAGTGAATGATAAATTGAAACAAATATAATATGATAAATTTTTGTTGTATATTTCATGTTTTTCAAGCTATAGTTTTCCTTGAATTCATATAAAGATACTCAATGTTACTTATGTGTCTTCACTTTTTCTTGGCATGTGTTGGGAAATGATGTGAACTTGAGAGGATAATCAAGCAGCATACATCTCATAAATTGATAGTGGTTTATGTTGGGTGTTGTTCCATCTTTATTATGGAAATTATGTTACTATAACACCCGAGCCCACTACCTAAGGCTCTAGTAGAGTTTCAGGAATGATGACTAGCCCCACAGACCACCACTAGCGTTAACTGCATGCTTTTTCCTCACTCACGCGCAAGCCAGGGTCAACTTCTCGACTGGTCACCCATCCTAGTACTACTCCAAGCAGATCACACTTAACTATGGAGTTCTTTAGAGATGGGCTCCCGAAAAAGGAGGTGCACCTTGGTGATATGGGTAGTCCAATCATTCCTTTTAAGATCGTTTTATCCGAGGCCTCAAATATTGGGATGTTACAATCTCCCCCACTTAGACTCTTGACATCCCAACCAAGGCTCAACTATGTGGCCTCGTAATATTTTCTCATTTCAGTGCAGACCCAGAATGTCCCATTGACACCCAGCTCCCGAACACGAAATACCAGCGCAAGGGTGGCTACGTCACCATGGACATCCCTTTCCTACATGCTTGGACTGTACAAATCAAGATTGGCATGTCACATGCCCATGTGGGCCCCACCTAGTGGAGGGGTTATGGCTCAAATACCATTTGTAACACCAGGGCCCATTGCCCAAGACTCTAGTAGAGTTTCAAGAATGACGACTGACCCCACATACCACCACTAGCCTTAACTGCATGCTTTTTCCTTACTCACGCACAAGCTAGGGTCAACTTTCTGACCAGTCACTGGGTGATGCAGGAGCACACTTTTTCCTCACTCACGTACAAGCTAGGGTCAACTTTCCGACCGGTCACTGGGTGATGCAGGAGCATGCTTTTTCCTCATTCACGCGCAAGGTAGGATCAACTTCCCGACTGGTCACTGGGTAATGTTGTATATAAGCTGTCTAATTTATGTTGTCTCTATTATATTTTTTGCCTTCTTATGGATAATTTATAAAATCTTGATGGCACTGAGCACTTGGGTGAACTTATAAGATTTTGAGAGTAGTGTGATGCAGGAACATTAAAACTTCATGTTAGATGAGTTCTTCGGGGGACACATGGATGAAGGACAACATAGACAACTCTATATTTTAATGATAAAGAGAATGATAAATTGAAACAAATATAATATGATAAATATTTGTTGTATACTTCATGTTTTTCAAGCTATAGTTTTCCTTGAATTCATATAAAGCTACTCAATGTTACTTACTTATGTGTCCTCACTTTTTCTTGGCATGTGTTGGGACAAGATGTGAGCATGAGAGGATAATCAAGCAACATACATCTCATAAATTGATAGTGGTTTATGTTGGGTGTTGTTCCATCTTTCTTATGGAAATTATGTTACTGTAACACCCGAGCCCACTACCCAAGGCTCTAGTAGAGTTTTAGGAATGATGACTGGCCCCACAGACCACCACTAGCCTTAACTGCACACTTTTTCCTCACTCACACGAAAGCCAGGGTCAACTTCCTAACTGGTCACCCATACTAGTACTACTCCAAGCTAAGAACGCTTAACTATGGAGTTCTTTAGAGATGGGCTCCCAGAAAAGGAGGTGCAAATTGGTGATATGGGTAGTCCAATCATTCCTTTTAAGATCATTTTATCCGAGGTCTCAAATCCTAGGATGTTACAATCTCCCCCACTTAGACTCTTGACGTCCCATCCAAGGCTCAACTATATGGCCTCGTAATATTTTCCCATTTAAGTGTAGACCCAGAATGGCCCATGGACCACCCAGCTCCCGGAGCAAGGGTGGCTACGTCACCATGGACAACCCTTTCCTACATGCCTGGACCGTACGACTCAAAACTAGCATGTCACATGCCCATGTGGGCCCCACCTACTAGAGGGGTTATGGCTGTGATACCGTTTGTAACACCAGGGCCCACTGCCCAAGGCTCTAGTGGAGTTTCAAGAATGACGATTGGGCCCACAGACCACCACTAGCCTTAACTACCTACTTTTTCCTCACTCACGTGCAAGCTAGGGTCAACTTGCCAACTGGTCACCCATCCTAGTACTACTCTAAGATGAGCACGCTTAACTATGGAGTCATTTAGAGATGGGCTCCCGAAAAGGGAGGTGCTCATTGGTGATATGGGTAGTCCAATCATTCCTTTTAAGATCATTTTATCAGAGGCCTCAAATCCTGGGATGTTATAGTTACATTTATATAATTATGAGGTTCATATATCAATTTAGTTAATGTTTAGATTTTAAGTTGCGGAACTTAGGACGTGATAAATTCATTTCTATTTTGTGTTGGTTGAATGAAAATATATTTTTGTGCAAATTTTCTCATACTTATTACATCCCCAATGGAATTTATGCTTCTACTCAATAATATGTTTGTTTGATAAATTGGGATGTAACAATATCATATTTAAGCGTACAATATTGTTGACCATAATGATTTTCTCGAAATGTATTTTATTTTGTAGATGGATCCCTACACTATGCTAGAGTCAAATGATGAATCTATGTGTGTTTTCTGGCCTTAGGAAGATGAAGTTGTGGTGGTGCCCTTTGACATTTGGGTTAGCACCCTAGATACTACAATGAGAAAAGTAGAGGACTAACTAGAAAACTCTAGGGTAAACCTAAGATTTCCCTAGTTGACTTTTATAAAATCAAGAATGAGAGGTATGTCACAGAGGAAGAGCTATTTATGGTGGGAAATGTTGACGAAAGCATATTTATCTTAGTTCTAATTCTAGTTTCAGCTTGGTTTTGACTTTATTTTTATCATTTTACTTTAGAACTTGCTTACATTTGGGTCTTATTAATTTTTCCGGATTTTGATCTAAACTCTCTAGTTCTAATGGTAGATTTAAACTTCATATCTCATGCACCATTGTAGGAGACAGTGGTCCTACTAATGGACTAGAACTGATAAGAAATTTTTGATAAATGGGTTGAACTTTTGTTGATTTGTCTCTTCATCACTTGATGATTCCATCGGTTGTTGCTTCGTAGGTTCATTCCCTACGATACATGCCAATAGCCCCACCCCTGTGGAGTGGGTTTGCATCCTTCTACCATTATGTTGGTTTGCACACTATACTCTTCCATCAATTTACAATTAACAGAAGAAACTATGTCAGCTTGATCACTCTGTCCTTAGATTGGTTGACAACTGATGGATCTTAGAACTTACCTATCAGTGGATGCATACTAACAGAAACACTATGTGCCTACATATCTACCCTCTGATAGTAGTTCTGCATTTGTCTTTCCATGAAAATCATAACTCATCAAATAATGAGACACCTATGTGCTATCTAGCGATGAAGATTCAATGAGCATGTCTACTAATGGTATTCATATGCTTCCATGCCAATGGTTGCCTTCTGATGATTTTCCTATGATTGCCTACTATTGGCTTCCTTTTTTATGGAAATTCAACACTGTCATCTTTTGATAGAAGTCGTGAATGCCACAATCGATGGAATCCTTGCATGCCTCAACTAAAGAAAGTCCGGTGACTACCTTCTGATGGAAAGAATGATGCAGGATTCTGACAAGAAGGCTGACTTTGGCTACTGATAGGATCCTTACTCACACCTTTCAAATGAAATACTAGGTCCCCGTTTGACTTAAATTCTGCCTACATATTCCAATGGGACCCCTACCCCTTTGTCTAGCGATGGGAATACTTCAAGTCATGAGACCCTTTATCTACCTCCCACCGTTATCTCTTCCCCTCCATTCCCGCCAAAGGTTTAACTACAAGGCGTCTGAAAAGGGTTTAAAACCCTAACCTCCATTGATAGTTGCAAGATCACAACTATAGTGACCTCACTTTTCAACATCCCTCAATTAAATAAAGACCCAAAAAGTTGAGATCCATTACCTACAATTTGAAGGATCCAGATTTTACCAAAAAACAAGTCATAGCAAATAATTTCTATTAGTTCAATTATTATATACAAGGTGCACCTCAAAGGAGTTACATGAATTTCTTTCATGAGTAATGTACATATGAGAAGAATCATCTAACCAATCCTCCTTTACTTATCTTTGATAGATTCAAGTAGATTTCATCAGATTCATCATCTTTTGAACTCTTCATATGTAGCATGTACATAAAATTCATGAAACAAGCACGCGATTCAGTACATCACTATAGTGTGTACGTGGGGTGCATGTAAAAGTGTGAAAGAGTATAACAATATATAATCAATTAATTAGTTTCAAACAAGATCTATCATTTTCTTCACATAATCTTCCTTTATGTGATTTTCACAGATACACTATAATTGAATAGAATGCAAATAAACATCTAATAGTTTAATTGTTCAGTCCTCAAGTAAACCTCAAACAACTCTGGAAAACTATATTGTGGGTAGTAATAATCATAACCACGTACCTCGAAGGTGAGTCATGAGATTATGCAATAATAATTATAGTATATTCAATCAATACAATCAACATATCCAAGAAATCAACATATAATCTTCATGTATGCAAATCCTAAGGTGTCACCATCATATTAAACACATTAATCATTACTAGATCCTAATCTTGGGTTTTTGGGGTTTGGATAATGAATAAGGGTACAAACTATATTTCCACCACATATTAAACATTAGTTGAATCCCTAGTTACTATATCCAACATATCCTTTTATTATGATCACTTAGATTCAATTCTATTCATTAACATCATTGAAAATTAGGATATGTATTCCTAATTCTACACATGCATGATTTTTCACATTAGAAACCCTATTTCTACATCATTATTATATTCCACAATATCAATTTACATATCAAAGAATCATATTTTACATCATTAACAACCTATTCATTAAAAACTAGGATTTGTATGCATTAACCATCACTTGAACACATACTTGCATTACTTTTATAATTGGGATCAAATTTAGGCCTCAATGATATTTTATTCATATTCCTCTCATTTTTTTGATAGATTTTTGTATTTTGTTTTTGGGAAGCCAGGAGGCTATTTATTCATATCGCCCTCCTCTTGTAAGACAATAAGGATAACAATTACATGGGTATACATTTTCATGAGAACTAAATTTTGGAGTACTACTACCATTACTCATTTCTTCTACTAAGATGGATGCAATACATTAAGGGGGTGTGATACAATTAAAATATTTAGTGGTATGTTTTTGATGAAACTTTGTTGAAGTGTTCATGACCCTATTGCAACTCCTCAACTCAAATCTTATATCCCAATCAGCATTCTCCCTCTTTCTTATTTATTTTATGTTCCTTATTATTGCAAATTTTGGATTACTCTCCACATCTGATTGCAACATTTCCACAAGCACCTTACAATCAGTCTCCAAACTCAATTTTTTATGCCGTTTCTAATTGAAATTCCAAGAGCCATGCCCACTACTATAATTTTAGGGTGTAGTGTAGATTTCGTTGCAGTCTCCCTCGCATGACCTTCAATCCACCTACCCTCCTGGTCTCAGGAAATCAGTGCTATTGTGGCTTTGTTCCTGGTCCATGTTGCATTAGTGTTCACCTTAATGAACTCAAGAGGAAATCATGGCCATAGGAGATCTTCCTTAAATTCCCTACATGGGTTATCTCTTTCCCAATCTTTAGTAGTCAATTAAGTATCTCTCGCAATACGATGTACTTGGTGGTTTACAGGAAGTGTAATGTTTTCAAAGATATGGTCATTACTCACTTTCCAAATATTCTAACAAGCAATCATAAACTGTTGTAGCCTCATACTACTACATTTCAATTGTTCCTTAAACCACACTCATGAATCTAGTTGGAAGAAACCATTAGGTGGACAGGCTCTGAAGAGTGTCGTTTATACCTCCTTGGAGTATTGACAGTCTCTCAAGGCATGGGTGTTAGTTTCCTTGTATAATTTGCATCGTTCGCAGGTGCTATTGATATCCAATTTGTGTTGGACTTGTGTACTAGTAGTGAGGAGAGCTTCATGTGATGCAAGCCATATGAAGAATTTGACTCTGGCTAAAACTTTTGCCTCGTAGATTGTGCTCCATTCCCATCTATAGTTATACTATGATTTCTTCACACATACCGATATGCTGACTTCATGAAGAGAATACCATTTTCCATCTTTATCCGGACCCTAATGTCTAGTGAGTTTTGTTCATTGGGGGCTCCATGGTCAGTATCTAACAGACTAACCCTTGTAGTAGCTAGTAGTTTAGGATTTATGAATCCTAATGACCATTTTCTAGGATTATAGATATTTTAGATAGTATGGTACTGTGTGTAATGATTTATGTGTTGTTTTTACACAAAGTTTGACCCAAACATCCTTCTAAAAGTTAGTGTGAATACCACTTCGGGGTAGCAAATATGAGTTCTCATCAACAAGCTATTTGCACTGGAAGGTAGATTGTGTGAAATGAGATAAATTCTTCACATATCCTACAAAATATTCATTGTACCTCTTCCTCATAAACTTCCACCAATTGGTTTCCAAGTTTCTTGATATGTCCCACATATTTTTAGAAAGCAACACAATATTCCATTCCTTTATGGTCTTAAACCCAAGACCTCCTCTCTTATTGTTTCTAGTCACCTTGTCCCAAAACCACTAGGGAGATGGGATTAGTCTTATGGAAACCTCCCCATAGGAATTTTCTAATACAACTATTGACCCTATCAAAGAGGCTGAAGGGCTACATTTCTATCTACATGCTATATGTTGGTATGGACTCTAGCATTGACTTAGGTAAGCATCATTGGCAAGCTAAGGATAAAGTTTTCATTGCCCATCATTCATCCTAAATTCAATTTTCTCCAAGACATTGGCCTAAGTCTTTGGAATCACCCTTGCATGGATGATGGGTACTCCCAAGTATCAACCTAGGTTTTTTGTTTCCTAGAAATGATAGATTATATATTTATGTTGGATCTTGTAGCTGGTGGGACACTTGCTACGTGAAAGACCTATGTCTAGGTGATGGATATCGGCCCCAAATCTTGTTTGAATTGTTTGAAGCACTTCTTAATCATGAACATTTGTATACATGACGTCTCCCCAAACATGATCAGGCCATCTACACAACACAAATGTGAGATATCAATTATTCTCCTTCCCATTTTGACGGGTTTTTATTCAATCCTTTAAATTATGTCTTGTATCATTTGATTCAAGCGTTGAGTGCAAAATATGAAAATATAAGGTGATAATGAGTCCTCCTTCCTCAGGAACCAACTATTTTTGACGGGGCGAGTGTTAGATCCATTTCATAACACCAAACATTCACCTACAGTAAGAGAATTCATGATATAGCCAATGATATTAGTAAGAAAATTTAGCTTTTGAAGAGTGTGCAATATAAATGACCATGAAAGCATGTTGTACTCCTTTGACATGTCAACCTTTATGGCCATGTACTAAGAGTCATCCATCCTCTTCATCATGTGAATTCTCTCTTGTGTAATATCTATGTTGTCTGTGATTCTTCCTCTTGGCACAAACACACTTTGCACTTGTGATTCCATCCAGGAAAATGTTCTTTTAGTCTCTCAACCACTACCTTAGAGATAAACTTGAGACTGAAGTTTTTTATGGATATAGGGTACAATTGCTCGCATGTGGTAGGCTTATGTACCTTCAGTATGAGTACAATAGTTGAGTCACAAAGATCCTTCAATAGCACCTCACATCACAATGCCTTCATTGCCATCAACATAACTGAATCCTTTACAATGTCCCAATGATTTATAATAAAGAGGCCATTAATGTCATTCAGTCTGGAGGCTTTGTATGGATTCAATCCTTTAAGGATTTTCATACATTCCTCTTTTTTGGGATTGAACTCAATGATCTGCAGTTGTGAAGGCGTAAGAGGTTTGAATCACCTAGGTAGTGGCCCAATGATTTCCTTATTGCATCATTCTAGATCTGTTAGCAACATTTTGGAAGTGGGCTGAAACCATTTCCTTTAACTTTGAATCCTCTGTAATCTACAAACCATCCTTGTTTTTTACCATGGTAATTGTGTTTTTCCGTCTTCTTTGTACATTGGCATTACAAAATCTTGTATTTGAATCCCCATTTCTTAGCCAATATATATGGATTTTTAGCTTCCATTCATCTTCCTCTTATATCAGAATACCATCAAGATATACTTTCTTATCTATGTATATTCCATATATTATAGGATTATAACATGAGGCTACTTCCTTCTCTACGATCTTAATGTTTCACATTATTGTGATTTTCCATTCCCTGTTGGCATTCATTTTATCTTTGTCCCATTTGACCATGGTGTATCTGATTCTATCTAGAGCATCATTGAAATCTGCCCTCCTATTCCATTTACCAGCCACTAGTGCCTTAAATTCCTTCTCATGTGCCCAAGTTGCTTTATCTATAAATATCCTAGACCATGAACGCTTAGTAGAAGATCTAACTAAGATTGTGTTGTGATCAGACTGCATCCTTAGGAGGTTCTCAACAAAATTATTTGGTGTACTTGTATGAATCCACTGACCACTGCTCGATGAAGTCACTATTGCAAATATCCTATCTTGAAGATAAAATGAGGTCCTGAGAACCTCAAATCAGTCAGCCCGACTGCCAACTATGTTTCTAGAAATAACATCGACTAAGAGTAGTTGTAATGTATGCTCCCGCTGTATTCTTTAGGAGTACATGTTGTATTAAATCTCCCATCATGATCAAGGTTTTGGTAAAAGTGTCACCTATTTGCATAATATGTTTCCATAATCACTTACACACTATAATATGAGGGTTAGCATATAAAAAAATTACTAGATTGTTGTCATATATACAACATGTCACAAATTTCTAATGGTAGTTAATGATTTTCACTTTGCACTCATGATCATTCCAGCAAACCCATATTCCTCTAACAAATCATTGAGCAGCAACACTGAATGATTTGTCAAATCCTAGCTTAGTGGTCGTTTGTGTAGATTTAGCCCCACTTATCCAAGGCTCAACACTGACTACTATTTTTGGTTTGTGAAGGGACATTAATTCTTTAAAGTTCTGGTGTGTTTCTTTCTTTTTGATCCCTCAGATGTTCCTATACATAATATCCAACATAAAAGAAAAACTTACAGGTGTTCAACCATTTGTGGATGCACATTGGTGTCAGAAACCTCAGTAATCTCATTTTTCTATGTTTGCATTCTTACGAAGATCCACATTTGGATTCTCCAAAATTTTTGGGTTGTCCTTTAACCTTTCTTGTCTTTCTTTGAATTTGATGTTTTGGATGTCAGGATCTCATCTTATTAGGCTTAATCTTCATAGTTCAGATGGTGTGGCGATGCAGTGTTTCCTCATACATTTCATTTTTGTGCCACTACCCTCTCATTTTCTTCCTATATTGTCTAGTGTTTTTTCTTCTAATTCTTTATAAATGTCATTGACTTCTTCATTCGATGCATGCTCTTTCACGTTCGAACTATTGGATTTGTTGTCGGTCACGTCTAATTTTTTTCCTGCATCAAGCACTTTGATCACGTATATGACTTTATCAATTTATGTACTTACAATGATACATCCTAATTTAGAGGAGTTTGGAATGTTCGTCTTGGCACCTACAATATTTGTAATATTCTGCATTACATTTCCACTACTATCTCTATTCTCTCCTTAAATCGCAACCATCTTCTTTCTCCACACCTTATCAAGTTTCCTTGTCTGACGAGATACACCTGGCCTCATTCGATTCATCCTTGTCTCCATATCTGGACTCATATTAACACTATCTTCCTCCTCTATGCTATCTAACAAGTTGTAAGATCTTAAATCAGGAGGGTTTTTGATTGATTGATATTTCTCCATCTACCTCTTTTGTATCTCTAGGTATTCCATGTTTCATCAGTAGTGTTGTTTCATTTGCTTGCTCCTCACTTCCTTTAGATGTAGGATCTATCTCTCTATCCGATGGGTACTGCTACATGTTGTAGTCTTTTTATTTGTGTCCTTTCTATCCACACATTGCACACACCCATGGAAGTCCCTTCTAAATCACTTCCTAATCCTCTTCATTAATTAGAATAAATGATTCTGGTTCTTACATGGTATCCAACTCTAAGGCCAGTCAAGCATACTTACTTCTTGTTCTTCTCTTTGTATGGATATCCACCTTAATAAGTCTTCCCAATGCCTGGCCTAGTGGTGATCTTCTTATCCTAACTTGGTCACTAGTCATTGGATTGACTTTCCTATTTATATCTACCTTCCTATCCTAGCTTGACTGATTAGTGACCTTCTTATCTCAACTTGGTCACATAATTTCAACCACTTCCTTAGTGACTTTACTTGTGTCCCACAGAGATGGCATACATGAGTTCAAAGAATGTATGTGCTTTCAAATTTTGTATTCTTAATCCTTCACACTTTAGGTGACATTCAAGGTTCCTCAATCTTTAAATTGATTTATCATCTCACCCTTATAGGGAAGGTCCTAATCTAGAATACCATCTTGGCTAATAGGAGGAGGTTAGGCATTCTAGCCACAACCTGACCCCATGGGGTTTAGGTTTTTGCCTCCTCAATAGGTCCTTTCCCACTCTTGGATCGGCCCGTCCCAAATCAGACACCAGACCTAAAATTTGAATTGAGGGTTTCATTACGTACATTTTTGGTTACACCTTCTCAACCCTTTTCCTTTTTCTCTAATGGTGAGTACTCTTTTTAGGGGATCCACTTTATGGGCAACCCTATCTTTAGGGTTTTAGTCCCTATAGTATACGTTCATAACCTTCTCTCACCCATGCTTGGTTCTATTAGTAGGCCTTCCATGTAGGACTTGGCCTGAGATGATCTTCCTGTCTAATCTTGATCACCTATCATTCCCATAATGACTTTATTTCACCCCATGATCTTTAACCTACCATATGTATGTTATTTAGGGATCAAGAAAGTTATATCCATAAAATGAGTTGTTCATAAGTTGCTTATATTTCTTAAAACTTTTCTTATCAATGCCTTACTAAACATGCACGCATATATGGGAGATCGGGTCACTTAACTCATTCATAATGTTCTTATTCCTTTTCACCTGAATTAGAATTCTCATGGGCACGGTTACTCGATCACCCCCATTTCTCCCACTTCCCAGGGTTAGGGTTTAATGTTTGGATTAGAAACCACATCCAGCCTCTTAGGGTTTATATGTCCCTTCTCTCGCAAGGATTTTCCTAAACCAATTCTAGATCTATCAAGGGTTTACCCTAGAAAGGTCAAACATCTTTCTTTACCAGTACTTCCACATTGCAAGTACATTGATTGGTGGAGGATGCATTAACCCTAATTCTTCTCAAAAACTCTAACTTGATATGATGAGGGAAGTTCCTTTTAGGGTTTATTAAGAAAATAGGATGAGAAGTGGATGAATCAAGATGAGAACAAGACCTAAAGGTATTTTACTTAGGGAAAAATCTTCTGACTTTAGCCACATAGGATGCATGACCCCGGGAGTCACTGTTAGATGACTAGATGTGTGGAGGAAATTTCTCCAGCCACTGGGTCGTGGTCCCTTCAAGACACCATTATCCTTAGAAAATGCCCTAATAATTCCCTATTTATACAGATTACTTGAAATTATAAACTATTAAAAATAATTTGGGCTCTGATACCAAATGTAGTAACCTCACTTTTCAACATCCCCCAATTAAGGAAATACCCAAAATGTTGAAACCCATTACCTAAAATTCCCAAGGATTCAAATTTAACCAAATAACAAAAAATAGAAAATATTGTTAGTTCAAATATTTTTTAGAAGGTGCTCCTCAAATGAGTTACAAGAATTTCTATCATGAGAAATGTGCATATGAGAAGAAGTATCTTAATTATCCTCCTTTACTTATCTTTGTTAGTTCAGATAGATTTTATCTGACTCATAATCTTTTGAACTCTTCATATTTAGCATGTACCTAAAACACCATAAAAAACACAGTTCAGTATATCGCTATATTGTGTACCTAGGGTGCAAGAAAAAGTGTGCAAGTACATCACAATATATATTCAATTAATTACTTGCAAATAAGAGCTGTCATTTTCTTCACATAATATTTCTTTATGTGATACTCATAGTGGCATTATAATTGAATAGAATGTAAATAAACATCAAACAAATTGATTGTTCAGACCTTGAGGAAACCTTGGCAAAGTTCGAAAAACTATATTGAGGGTAGTCATAATTGGAACCACATACCTCGATGGTGAGCCATGTATATTATGCAATAATACTTCAAGTATATTCATTCAATCCAATCATCAAATCCAAGCAATCAACATATAATTTGTATGTATGTAAATCCTAATGCGTCACCATCATATTAATTGCATTAATCACTACTTGATCCTAATCCATGGTTTCTAGGTTTTGGATAAGGAATAAGGGTACAATCCCTATTTCCTCCACATGTTAAGCATTAGGTGAAATCCTAATTGCTTTATCCAACATATCCTTTCATTATGATCACTTTGATTCAGTGATGTTCATTAACATCATACCAACTTTAGATAATTAACCCTAATTCTACACATGCATGATTATTCACATTAGAAACCTCAATTCTACATCCTTATGGTCATGGACATTTTAAATCATCATTATATACCATAATATAAGTTTACATCTCAAAGAATAATATTTTACATGATTAACAGCCTATTTGTTAAAAACTAGGGTTTGTATACATTAACCTCACTTTAACACATACTTGCACTATTTTTAGAATTGAGATAACATTGAGGCCTAAATGATATTTTATTCATGTTCCTCTCATGTTTCTGGTAAATTTTCATATATTACGTGTATCAATCTGAGTTACAAGTTGATGACTACATTAACTACAATTTAAATTTATTTTCAATAAATCAGGTGAGGACACATCAACTACTAATTTATTTCTATTTGTAACCAGGCCAAATAATGATTAGGGGGGGTGGGAATACCTTATTACTCCTATTCGAGACATACACGCTGAAGGGATTTCAGGTCCTTTGACCATTGGTTGTCTCCTTCTTCCTATAGGAGTCTGACCCTGGCCCTGGGCGTCTAACTACGAGGCTGACACTGTTGAGTCCAATTATCCATGGATACGGGAAGGCGGGGCACCTCTAAAAGGTATTGTATGAGTCGTCCAACCATTGGTCGCAGGAAACAGTGGCCAGAGATGATTAGGGTAGATCTTGCTATCAAGCTTTTTAGAGTTACGTCCATGGAGATGCACACTGAACTAGAGGTTAAACCAACTATCTGGGGAAGGATGGAGTAGTTCTTTGGTGGCTTACGGTAGGATTGCTAGCCCCTTACCTCATGATAATCGATCTTCTTCTCTTAAAAGATGATCCTTGTGGCCATGTGTTTAAGAGTCAATATTTACTGATTCTCTATGGTTCTCGAGCAACAAAGACCCTAAGGGGTTCTCCCCATAGTTAGGTGCCTCTAAGTGATCTTATATAGGTTAAGGAACCATGGTTTGAAGTCATGTAATCATTGCAGGATGAGAAGGAGGAAACATCCAGAGATCTTCCTAAGAAACATGATCTAAGAACCATGTTCACCTCCCTCTGATCATGCCTGGGTGTCTAGATGGAAATGAGAGTTTTTGGGGTCTCCGTATATATACACATATCTAGGAGAGAAACCCTAAAGGCTACCATGAAGAAGAAAAGAAAGATAGAGAGGGAGGGTAGCCACATGATAAAGTCTCATTTTCCTTCCAATATTCATGTCGTTTAGGTGATAATCGTACACATGATTCACATGAATGGAAAGTACTTTAATCCATAAGTAACCAATGACCTCGCCAACATGCCTTATTCTCTTTTCTCAATTGTAATTGTCCTTAATATAAAAAACCCTAAGGGTACTCCCTTCTTTCTTCATTGTAATTTCCCAACCCCCATAGATAATAAGAAACTTGGTTAGTAAACCATTTCCTTTCAGAAATTTGTATTTGGCACATATTTACATTATCGATCATTAACTTTTAGAAAGCTTTTCATGATTTACAATCTAGATTATTATTTTTACTTTTCTCTCCCATTGATGTACCCCTTAACTCAAATTTTCAAAAGAAATCTTTTATTACTTAATTCTCAGTATGGGAAAGATTTGGTGGAAAAATGTACAAGTTAAACACCTTTTTCTTGCACATTAATTAAAGCCTTTAATTGATTCATTTTACGCATTGATTATTTCCTTTTTCCATACTAACTTGGCAAGATATCTTATATTAATGTATTTTTCTCATTTTGTGCACTATTAGTCCAAGCAAAACTATTTCATTTCCATCAAAATATATTTCCATACAATTCAATATTTTCTCACCAATTGTTCATTACCACTAACAAAATATATTTCCATAAAATTCAATATTTAGTGGATTTCCCATTCTTTATTTAGCAAACCACCATTAACAAATTCTTACATACCACAAAACACATGAAATTCCTTTTATTTATTTGACTTCTGCCAGAAGGACTTATTTTCAAAGCAAATAGTCTCATGGGCCTCATTTTAGGCATGCGTTGCACCCATGCCAAAAAAGTGATTAACATTATTCTCTCATCAAATATAATTTGGGAAGTTGATTATTCTATCAAGTGTTATACTTATGTATTTCAAATTAACCAAAATTTGAGGATATAACAACAACCACCGATAAAAGGGATCCACGATTGACACTAATATGCTGCTAAAACCAAGTATGAGCATCCACCTATAGATTCCATCAATTGAAAAACATTAACCGATGACCCTTACACCTCTATGTCCACCAAGGGTCCAAGCATCTAACCTCAAAAGAGGTTTGTTCTACATATCCCTCTTCCACCGGTTGATAAACTCCATCATCACCAACCTATTTCTCTCCAACTTGCTGAGTCTATCCATGACAAACGTCAAGGAGAATGCTTGCTACTATGATGACTGAAATTTCATCTGTCCTTGAAGATAAGCAACTAAACAACACGGCTACCTCTTCTTTGTCTACTATGACAATGGATTCCTTACTTTTTTCACTATTGATCGTGTTACTACTATCTTCGGTGAGTGTACTCTCATTAGGGTATAATGAGTACTCCTACTCAAATTTTTTTTCTTTCCTCCATCTATTATTGTACAAACCATTTTATGTTTAGAACGAATCATTTTATGCCTGAGATCTTGCATGATCTTTATGTTTACATGTTTACTATAAATTGGATGTAGAAAACTTTGAAATCGAGATATATGATACCTATTGATTCTGGTTGAACCCTTGATGAGAATATTGGAAAGGTATTTTTTGAGGAGATAGATGTACGATCTCTAGGTAATGTGACATCAATCTTGGAGTGATATCTCTCTTGTTTTAATCCTAACACCAATATGGAGATTTACCGAGCATAAAAAATGTGTTTTCATGCTTAACATGGTGCAATGAGAGCGTGAATGTTAGGTTGAAGTGGTGAAACCCATTCCAACCCTAGTTTATTCATCCATTTGATAATCAACCCATAGTCCAACCCTTTTATTATTGAAATAATTAGTTCAAACCTTTAATTATTGAAATCTTCGAGTAATCAACAATCAACCATATTTGTTTTAAGTAAAAGTTCTTGTGTGGTTACCTTGACTTGTTAATTGTTAAATAGGTTTTTCTCTAGGTTTGATCCTAATACTATACTATAATAAGATTTGTATGCTTGCTTCTGGTGATTAGTGTTTGTAGTTTAGGAAAATATCAGACACTTTTTCCTAATGAATTTTCCTTTGCAATGACAAATACGTCAAATTTTGGCACCATTTTTAGGGATAACAAAATCTTGTAATCACTTTAACCAACCTGTATTAGTTAAGATTTTGTCTTATACAATTGACAATATTGCACATATTATTGAATTGAACTACACATCAATCATCTAATTTGTGTTAGCCTTACTTCCCCAGGAATCATCTCTAGTACATGAGACACTCTTCTAGTTTCAATCACCAGCTTGACTTCAACCCTGAGATGGAAAGAACTCACCACATGCTTCTTTGTGAACACCAAGATATGATGAAAAATAAGGAGATCAAGTTTAAAGTGAAGTCAGAATTTGATACACTAATAGACATACTCATGAATGAAGCCAGAACAACTATGCAAGAAGAGCTACAAGCAATAGAAGAAGTAGAACAACAAAGAAATATAGACAAGTTATATATACCCAATGTTGTAAACATCGACAACCCCATCATCCAACTAGCCATCAAAGCCTAAAACTTAAAAATCAATACCCAATGGGAGACGATGATGCAAAACAACTATTTTGTAGGACAAGTCAGTGAATGCATAATACCATTTATGAAAATACATAGATATTTTTGTAGTAAGCAAGCAATATGGCATATTTGAGGAAGCCATGAAACTAAAGATATTCTATTTTTCCCTCATCGATAAATATAAGGTGTGGTAAAACTCCCTAGATGATGAAACACCACCATTTGGGAGGAACATTATAAAGTTTCCCTAGAGAAGTTCCTTCCACATTAACTCTCTTACCAAATCTGAGGGCAAATCACCAAGTTTTACAAAAACCCATTCCAAACTATATTTGAAGCCCGAGAATGATTCAAAGAGTTTTTGTGCAAATTACCTCTACATGAAATTCCCCATTCACACCTTATCGAGCAATTCTATAGGGGAGTCAATGACGGCATCAAATAGTTCCACAACTTCACTTCCAATAGATACTTTATTGCAGAAAAGTTTTGGTGATGCATGGAAAGTCATTAGTAGAGGACCTAATAACCATGATAATTGTGGTTCATCCTGTAAGAAAGGAGTTCTCAAGGTACCTATGGATGAAAACAAATATGAGTTCAAGGCTATCACGAAATCCTTGAAAGCTCTTGCTATCAAACATGATGACCTCAAATCATCCGTCAAGTGTCATGGGCCAGGAGGATCATCTCCTCTCCAAGCTCTTATTGCCAAAAGTGTTCCAGGTCTATAGTGTGGAGGGTCACATGACCTCTAGAGTGAACCTACATTTACTAAGACACTTTGAACATGCACCAATCTCACTTCAACAATAGTGTGATCATTGAAGAATTAAATATTGTCAATTATATTGTAGGATATGGCTATTGCAACCCAAAAATGAGGAATCATCCTAGCTTTTAGTATGTGTAAATAGAAGTGTTTTAAGTAAATCATAAAATAGAAATGGGTCTCCTATATATAGGATCCATGGAGTACATGCGTTGAATAGAAATAAGGAAAAATACAATGGGCCTAATATCAACTAATCAATTATACTAACACACCCCTCAAGTAGGAGAGTAAACATTGTGAAGTCCCATCATGGTTCCCATGTACTTGAATAAAGCAAGAGTAAGTGGTTTGGTGAGAATATTTACAATTTGAGCTCTTGTCCGAACATGATGGGTAATAATCTTTTTACCTTTGATCACGTCTCGCACAAAGTGACAATCGACATCAATGTTTTGTGTGTCCATGAAAGACTAGATTATTAGCTATGTGTATGGCCGCCTGGTTATTGTAGTATGGAGTGTCTGGAGTCTGAAAAGAGATCCCAAACTCAGTCAAAATGGAGTGGATCCACTATAGATCACAACATGTATGGCCCATAGCTAGACATTCGGCCTTGGTGATGGAGTGAGCCACAACAACTTGTCTTTTACTCCACCAAATATCATAGTGAGTGTCAATCATGATAAAAAACCAAAAGTGGATTGACAATCATAAGAATCACTTGTCCAATCTGCATTAGCGTATCTAGAAATAGAAATTGTCTTAGTACTAGGACGTTTGTATAACAATCCTATTCCTATAGTGATTTTGAGATATATAAGGATGCATTGAACACTGATCCAATGATCCTCAAGAGGTACACTCATAAGCTGACTGACTATCTCGACAACATAGGTACATGTTGGGTTATTGTTAAGTACATTAGCTTCCCAACAAGAAGAAAATACTTTTTAGGGTCATCAAAGAGTTCCCCCTCATGCGGGAGCTTGGTGTGATAGTCCATCAGAGTGGAGAGAGGTTATGATTCTGTCATGCTAGCATCATGAAGTAAGTCCAAGGAATAGCGTCTCTAAGACAGGCTGATTCCTATGGCTAAGTGGAGGACTTCTATTGCATTAAAATATCGTAGAGTGCCAAAGTCCTTTGTGAGGAATTGCTCTTGTAAGGACTATTTTATTTTAGAAATATCCACTTTGTCATTTCCAGTGATCATTGTATCATCAACATAAATATCAAGAAGGATATGGCCTTTGGATGATTTTGAAAAGAAAAGAGAATGATATGTAAACAACCTCTACAGGCTAAGTTTCTCAAGAACGTTGCTTAATTTTTTGATCTAGGGAAGAGGAGAATGCTTCAGGCCATATAGTCAATGTTGAAGGTGACAAACTTTGTTAGAAAGTTCCCCCTCAACAACAACATTGAGAGGTTCTGCATGTAAATTTGTTCCAGGAGTCCGCCATGAAGAAAGGCATTCTTTATATCAATATGAAAAAGGGGCTAATCAAAATGAGCCTCCAAAGAGACTATAATGCAAACAAAGGCGATCCTTGTAATTGAAGAAAATGTCTGAAAGTAATCCACCCCAAAGGTTTGGGTGAATCCTTTGACAACTAGTCTGGCCTTGAGCCACTCGATAGAACATTCAAAGTTGTACTTCACAGAAAACACCCATCAAAACCTAAAAATGTTCTTGTAGGGCGGTGGGGTGACAAGATCCCATGTATTATTGGCATGAAGAGCCTTAATGTCCTCCATCATGTCTGATTTCCAATGAGGATTTCATAGGGCATCAACTGGATTTTTTGGAATATATGTAGTGTCCAGGGTTGTGGCAAACTTTGAGGCGGCAAAAGAAAGACGAGGTAAACAACATGTGTTAGAAATAGGATGCTTAATGGTGCAGGTACCTTTTCTTAGTTCCACTTGTAGATTGGATTGATCTAGGACTAATGATGAAGGGGAAGGAGATGCTTAGGATGCATCTTCCATGTGCCTATTTAAAGGTTCTTTTGAGGGTGGATTTGAGTGGATGAAGGGATCAAGAAGAGAGACCATTGTGTCAAAATGAGTTAAGGATGAAGAGGATGCTGAGAAGAAGTGTTCATCTTTATGGAAAGTGACATTTGTAGAGATATTGTAACAAACCCACCTTTCGGTAACCCCCAATCAAGGGAGACCGAGAGGTTGAAGCCGCACACATAATTTTTGAATCAAAGGTTCACCAATTAACCAAGAGCAATTATTAAATTTTAACAGACTAAACTGGAAAGTTGTAAGAAAATAAACTTTTTCATACCTTTTTGAAAACGTGGATCTCTAAACTTCTATCCACTCATAGATTCTACTCTAACTAATCCTCCTTGTATTTTACTTCATATATTTCACAATATGACGATTTATTGTCTGTCCTTTTGGCTTGTACCTAAAACTTTGACAAACAAAACGTCGGTCAGCCGAAGATGGTATGTGGGGGAAACAATAATTGTGCAATTATTCATAGCAATGTATAGCAGTGAATTACCATTTAACAAACAATTTTACATTTTAAATATAACTACACGATCCATGTATATCCTATCCCCATTATACCCCTCATGGTCCCACCTATAGGTGAACCAGTTTCTAGGGTTGAGTCACATGGCACTACTCGTAAGTAGCCCACTCCTTAACTCATGGCATGCTAATGGGTCTCATGGCACTACACTTGGTAGCCCAATTTCTAACCCACGATAACCTAGACCTTACTCTAGGTTACCCCTTTTTAGCCTTTACAAGCCACAAAGGTGGACCCAGATCTTGCCAGTTATATATATATTCATAGTGATAGTCATAGTCACTCTATGTAGTTGCATGAAATAAAAGGCATCCAACAGTTAATTTCAAGAAAACGATAAACACGTTCGGAAATCGCTGTGAAACTAAAGTGATTATTCATAAGCATAACCACATACCTGATTTGATGATTTCACAAGAATTAAGCAATTCCAACTAAGAAAGCAAACCAAGCAAGCATTCATCAATCACATAATTCCTGAAAAGAATATGTACTCTATTTACTACACACTTTATCAAGAATCTACTTTATTGACTTGGATTCACTTTCTAGGGTTTCTAATCGGAATTAGGGTTTCATTAATATTCATTAGGGTTTCTTAGATCAATTTCTCAAACTTTATCCCTTTTTAGGTCAACAAATCCTAAAATACTAAAATTATCCATTTTAATAGTCTTTCATACCTAGATTGACTGAGGATCATCATATCTCTATTTATTCATGGATTTGAACAAATAAAACAATTAAAAGACATATTCACCTAAATTAGGGTTTTCAAGCTCATTAATGTGTATTCATGCGTGAAACCCTAAATTAAGCCAATTATATAAAAAGATTATCTTTTTAGATCCTATTTTCACTTCTATAAATAACATGTTAATATTGGCTTGAATTATCCAATGAACATCATTAAATCCATCTATCATCAAATCTAAGGGTTTTTCATTAATTAAATCATTAAAGATGATAACTTTATGTACTTTTAAATTTTCAAGCATATTTATGCACATAAACTCTAAATTAGACTAATTACGTGCAAAGTTCATCCTTTTTTATCTTAATGTACCGTTTTACAATTAACAGTTTAATATCAACTTTAATCACCCCTTAAACTCTACTAATTACATTAATCATCTAAAAGTAGAGTTTCTTAATCTTTAATTCATTAAAGTTGATAACTTACACTACTTTTTGAATTTTAAGAATAATTAGCTTCTAAAGATATTTTTATTGAATTCCCCTCATTCTGAGGATGAATTTTCATATAAGATTTGTCTCAATCTGAGTTTCCTAGAATTAGTTATGATTTTTGCAAATAAAACATAAAGTGACCAATAGGGAGGTGCCACGTAGGCAACAAACTCCCATGCACGTACCTCGCGCGCGCCCATCTTCAGATTATAATGAAAAGATGATTTTGACCCTACGTAAGTAATGTCTCCTATAGCCTGTGGAGGGGTATAACGGTCAAAAAGCCCCTCCGACCTTCTTCTTCCTCACCACCACTAGGCTCGCCATCGCCGCGATGCCCTGGCCGCTGATCTATAAAGGTCTGCAAATCACCTCCACCACCACGAGGCTCGGAACTCCACATCAACTGTCCCCTAGCTCCACCGCCTCCTTGCGCACCTGGGCGTCGCATGATCACAACCAAAGACGCCGTTAGCCTGCTTCTCTGGCCAGCGTCGTGTGACTACTTTTGCAGTCGTACGACCACTGTTGCATGCAGGTTAGGGTATAGCAACGTCGACCAAACTTCTCCCAGCTCCGTGGGGCAACATGCTTCCATCTCAAACCCTTCATAGCTCCTCGTTGTTCCCTGATCATGCCGCTCTCCTCAGTTAGGGTTTAGAGGCAAAAATGAGGAAGAAGAAGAAAGTAGAAGAACGTGGGGTTCTCTCTTCCCTTCGAACTAAGGCTCTACCCCTTATATAGGGGTGGGAAACAAAGCCATAGGTTGGCTATTCATGAATCAAGGAGTTCCTTTCCAAGTGGGAAATCGATTCCTTTAATGAGAAGTATATTCTCTCTCTTCATATTAATTCTCTGTTTCCTTTTGATCCTTAGTCATTAAGAATTCGATATTCTTTTCTCTTATTCTCTTTATGTTTTCTTTTTAATCCATAAGAATTAATTTCTATTTTCTTTTGGTAGACACTATTTTCCTTTTTAACAATATCACAAAATTCATTAATAATGTATCACATTATCCTTTTATTTTGCAAATTTGGTATTTTCTCTTTCTTTCCTCTTTATTGGGGCTCCTTGGACCCCAAGAAAATCTATTATTTCAAAATCCTTTTTATTGGATACTCATTATCCTTCTAGATGCATCTAAATGCATTATTTCTCATTATCATGTGTATTTCTTATTAAAATATTTATTTTTGAGGTTTTCTCTGTATTTCTCTTTTATTTTCCTCGTTGGTATTCATGTTATCATTAGTAATCCTTGGGATACGAAATTCCCCCAAGGATAACCCAATTATACCTTTTTCGACTTATTTCCACATTTTATCATTGTATTCAATTTCTTTCTTAATAAAGAAATACTTAATTGATCTTTTCTTTTCTTATTGCACTCTTTATGCAAATTTGGACTCCTTGAAACCCAAGGAACCCAAGAGGAACGAAATCCATCCTTTGATTACATCTCTTTGCCTTCTAGAGGTTTCTACCTCTTTCTTTTCTCAAATATTCAATTATTCAATTACTAATTGAATTTTCTTGTTACTTGGGCCCAATAGACAATAAAGCCCACAACACAATCATCAAGGCTATTGTAAACGAAATCCATTTATTCCAAAAAGATTATATCATTTGTTATTCAAATATCTTTAATATGAGAAATTACATTTCTCACCTAATGAACTAAAAAATTGGGGTTGTAACATCCTTCCCCTCTTATAGGAATTTTGTCCTCAAAATTCTATCAAACAATCAAACAATACAGGATAAGACTTTTCCATGTCCATCATTGGTCCCTATGTGGCTTTACCTTACTCATGGTGCTTCCAAAGAACCTTTATCATCACATATTTTTTCTCTGAGTACTTTCATCCTAGCATCTATAAACTGCATAGGTGGACTCAAGCTATTTCAGCCTCCCTTGGGGCTCACTAGATTCATTGCTCTACACATGGTTGGGTACCTCACATAGTACTCTAAATTGGGCACATGGAACTCATCACACATTACTTTATCCTGAGGGGTAAGGTCAAACTTAACCTTCTCGACCAAACCATGTCAAAAGAACCCAAGCATCGGGGACTTAGCTCTCTTAGCTATAACTTAGAGGGGTCATATTTTCATGTCACATATTTCCCACAGTGAACTACATGTCAGTCTACTTCGCATCTGCCCACGACTCTCGTCGTCTCTAGTCTCCTTTCAGCCATTGCACAATCAAAGCGAGATCATCTACATGCACTGTGGTCCTTTTCTAACCATGATGTGATCCTTTCACCAACATCATCTTACTGAAGTGGTGACCGACACAACCTCCCTTACAGAGCTTCTTCAAAACCCGATATTGACTATGGTGGTGATCATCACGTCTTATAAAGAACAAGAATTATCTCAAGCTATCACTCTAAATGAGCACATATGCTCTCATCATACCCTTTAGTTTGGATCATACTAACCATTAGTTAGGGGTGATAAAATGTACAAACATCGAGTTCTTCATGTACCTACTTCCGCCTTTTGGAAGGGAACCTTTAGGTCAAACTCAAGAACTTTTGTGCTCAACTCATGGTGTAGTTGAACCATCTCTCTCATATGTAGTTCAACCCGATTTGTCCCTTGACAGTACTCTTTCTTTCTCATGCCATCTAGGTAGGGAGATCTACCATAACCCATATTGCATCTCGACCTTCCTTGATCGAGGGGAGACTTACAACATCCATAGTCATGAACTCCTTTCTCTTTCAGGGACTCTTTATCCGTTATATCAATGCACTGGGTTACCGGTGCTCATCCTTCGCCTCTTGTCATGCATGGCAACATACCACATGTAGCCTCATCTTAGGCATCTAAAGTACTATTGTCACTTACTATGTTGGTAGTACCACGATGTATGGTGATCTTCAATCATGATTTCCTGTATTTCATGTTTCCTCAAGACCGATTCCTCAGAAACCCTAAACCACTCTACTCGAGTTTCATCACCTTCCTTTCCAAAGAAGTGCATTTGAGGTTCTACAACCATCCTTTCATTGCATCAAGTCCTAGGCTGGATAACCAAACAACCATTAACTTGCTCAACAGATCTCATTACATCTGAGTATTAGCCAAACATATCTCCTTTCCAAACTTAGTGTTAGCCTAACAACCTCTTCTAGCTTCTAGCCAAACTAGTCAGATATATCTCAACCAGAGCATCCATTACCACTTCACATCCTTAGGTATTAGGTAACATTGAAGACATACACTTCCATTTATTTCACTTATCATCTCAAACTCGAACTTTAAGTCTATCCTCATTGAGAACACTTTGAGCCAATCTTCTTGGTGATCAAACTCAACCTTGTATGACTCATATCTCATGATAAAAATATCATTATAAGGTGACTACCTCATTCCTCCTAGTGTTTGCAAACCATCCATGTATCATTCACTTTACCAGGGTATGTTATCTTCTCTATCCTCATTTCTCGTGGCAACATTCCAACCAACATCATCTCTTATCCTTAGTGTATGGCATGCGTAATGTCCTATTTCTCACCCCCATAACAAGAGGAAATAAGCATTTGGTTGCAGTCCAAATACAAAGTTCTTCCTATTCCACGAGTAGATATGGTACATCCCACCTTGCCAATACACCTTTACATCTAAGTTACAATGTGCCACATATGTCTCTACATCACAAACATCATGATATTAAAGTTACTTCCATGGAAAACTGGTCTCGAACCTACTTGGGTTTACACACAACCCTCGGTCATCTCCTCGTGGTCTATAGGGTGCCGACACTTTTGGGGTCATCCCTCTTCCCTTATGCATCCAGAGAGTGCCCTACTCATCAGCCCTTTGGGTCCCATGTGTTCATGAAGGTGATCAATCTCCTAACCCATGGCCCTCAGACAATGATAGTTGTTACCTCCTGACCCTATGGTCATATGCAACTAGGGAATTAGGCAACTCCTACTTTCATCGGTCTTATCCCTACCAGGCCCTAGGATCGACTTAGGATTCCATTTATAGTACATGTTCAACTTAGAACCTTACCCAAGCCTTCATCATCTCTCCTTGTATACATGGGTTGACATTCATCCTTTCATAGGGGTCATGGTGACCTACCTACCTTGGTCAGGCCCCATACCGGTTACCTCCATGGTAACACATCCTCATGCACTTAGTGATGAATATCTATGGGTCTACATGTTCATTCTCATACCATGTACTTTTCACTTAGCTACTCATGATCTTATGAAACCTCTTTAGGTTACCTTAACCAACAAAACTGGTATACACCCTACAAAAGGGTCCCTCTCCCAGGATGGGAGGAAACTACAACTCTTGACCATAAGGTCACAAACATCCTTAGGTATAGGGTTTACATCCATACGCTTAACCCTAGTAGGCTATTAAGGCACAAGCAATTCACTAAACCAGGCTAGGTCATCTGGGTTCTCATTAGATCAAGGTCACACCTTCCCATGTCATTAACTTAGCTGGGAGGGGTTTTCCAAACATACCTTCAAGGTAAGGGGTTTTCCTTTCCTCTGAACATAAGAAGTACCATGCTCGCATCTATAGAAACTCAACTCTCATCATGAGCATTAGGTACACCACTTCCCCTAGGTTCACTTATTGGGTGTCCAACTGCATGCTCAACCTCTTGACCACAAACTAAACATGTATCAGGTCATCCTTTTTCCTAGATCGACACTTTAACATTGGGTCTTCCTCGAGGACAAACAACAAGGTACAAGGCCTCATAACCTGTTACTAAACCTCTTCAGGGTATACAAAACTTCTTCTTCCTTTTTCAGAAGGTAAACACTTATACCATATGCACATAGGTGCTAGAAGCCTCATCCTCTCTCTTGGGTTTGGTTCTTCTAAAGGCAACCAAGATATCATCAGCCTCCAGGGGTCAAGCATAAGGCAACTACTATCATCCACTTAGGTCGCATCATCCTCAACTGCCTACTTTTCCTCATAACTCAGAGTCTAGGATTCCAACCTTCTTGTTTGGTTCCTGCTCTCTCTTTCTAGAGCTAACCCTACAACCAACCTCACCATTAGAGGTCCTCTCTTCGTGAAGGATCAACCTCGAAGGCATGCCCCTACCTGGATGAAGCCTATGTTCAACTTATGTACGCTCTAGGTTAACCATAGTTCTTTATGTTTATTTCATAATCCATCCTTCATACTCTCCTGGTCAAGGTTTCAACCTATTTCTCAAACTACTAACGCACCCTGGGTGCATGTTATGTCCTACTCGCATAAGCCCATAGGGTTTCTACAGGTCCTTCACTAACATCATCAATGAAGGAGCTATCCTTTACCCTAACATGCATGACCCTTCCCAAGGTTGGGTTGCCAAAGATGCTAGATCAACCATGGATCATATGGCATCCCAAAGGCATGTCCTTTCAAACACCTGGTCTAACTCATCATGCCATCTCTCTCTCTAACCTTCACTTAGGGTTAGGGTTAGCATCATCCTCAGAGGATGTGCCAGGTCTCTACTTGCAATGGAGATCTCTATCTCCAAGACTAACTCTCGTTACTTATCTTCCTGACAAGAAGGTCTAGCCTCAGGTCTCTTCTGAGGACATGACAACTTATGTCAAATGACCTAAGCATGCATCTATTCTTTAGTTTGCGCTTAATCTATTAAGCTTATTTCCATGACATCTTATTTACATGCTTTTCATTAATTTGGTGGAGGATTCCTTAGACCTTATTAATCTTACCCATACATCAAGAGGGTGAGGAGAAGAGAGGAAACCTTAATCCTTAAGGTCCTTAACAGAATTTGAATTGAGAAGGGATGAATAAGATGAGAAAGTCCTAAAGGTATCTTATTTCGATTCATACCCTAAGACTTTGGCCAGACAGTCACACGGATTCGGGAGTCCTCGTATTCCGATTAGCGGTGCGGAGGAAAATATTACTAGCCCCCAGTCGTGATCCTTTTCTAGACACCACTATCTTTCGGATAATCCTCTAATAACTCCCTTGGGTTCTATGGAGTTTGTAAAATTTAATAATTATTAATGGTTAAGTGAGGAACCTACGCTCTGATACCAAATGTAACGACCCCACCTTCCGGTAACCCCCAATCAAGGGAGACCGAGAGGTCGAAGCAGCACACATAATTTCCGAATCAAAGGTTTGACAATTAACTGAGAACAATTATTAAATTTTAACAAACTAAACTGGAAAGTTGTAAGAAAATAAACTTTTGCAAACCTTTTTGAAAACTTGGATCTCTAAACTTCTATCCACTCATGGATTCTACTATAACTAATCCTTCTTGTATTTTACTTCATATATTTCACAATATGATGATTTATTGTTTGTCCGTTTGGCTTGTACCTAAAACGCCGACAAACAAAACATCGGTCAGCCGAATCTGGTATGTGGGGGAAACAATAATCGTACAATTATTCATAACAATGTATTGCAGCCAATTACCATTTATCAAACAATTTTACATTTTAAATATAACTACGTGATCCAATTATATCCTATCCCCATTATACCCCTCATGGTCCCACATATAGGTGAACCAATTTCTAGGGTTGAGTCACATGGAACTACCCATAAGTAGCCCACTCCTTAACTCATGGCATGCTAATGGGTCTCATGGCACTACACTTGGTAGCCCAATTTCTAACCCACGATAACCTAGACCTTACTCTAGGTTACCCCTTTTTATCCTTTACAAGCCACAGAGGTGGACCTGGATCTAGCCAGTTATATATATATATTCATAGTGATAGTCATAGTCACTCTATATAGTTGCATGAAATAAAAGGCATCCAACAATTAATTTCAAGCAACCGATATACACGTTCGGAAATCACCGTGAAACTAAAGCGATTATTCATAAGCGTAACCACATACCTGATTTGATGATTTCACAAGCATTAAGCAATTCCAACCAAGAAAGCAATCCAAGCAAGCAATTCATCAATCACATAATTTCTAAAGAGAATATGTACTCTATTTACTACACACTTTATCAAGAATCTACTTTATTGTCTTGGATTCACTTTCTAGGGTTTCTAATCCAAACTAGGGTTTCATTAGGTCAAAAAACCCTAAAATACTCAAATTATCCATTTTAATAGTCTTTTATACCCAAATTGACTTAGGATCATCATATCTCTATTTATTCATGGATTAGAACAAATAAAACAATTAAAAGACATATTCACCTAAATTAGAGTTTTCAAGCTCATTAATGCATATTCATTCACGAAACCCTAAATTAAGTCAATTATATAAAAAGATCATCTTTTTAGATCCTATTTCCACTTTTATCAACAACAAGTTAATATTGGCTTGAATTATCCAATGAACATCATTAAATCCATCTATCATCAAATCTAAGGGTTTTTCATTAATTAAATCATTAAAGATGATAACTTTATGTACTTTTAAATTTTCAAGCATATTTATGCACATAAACTCTAAATTAGACTAATTACGTGCAAAGTTCATCCTTTTCGATCTTAATGTACCTTTTTACAATTAACATGTAAATATCAACTTTAATCACCATTTAAACTCTACTAATTACATTAATCATCTCAAAGTAGAGTTCCTTAATCATTAATTCATTAAAGTTGATAACTTACACTACTTTTTGAATTTTAAGAGGAATTATCTTATAAACATATTTTTATTGAATTCCCCTCGTTCTGAGGTTCAATTTTCATATAAGATTTGTCTCAATCCGAGTTTCCTAGAATTAGTTATGATTTTTGCAAATAAAACATAAAGTGACCAATCGGGTGGTGCCATGTAGGCAACAAACTCCCATGCACGTACCTCGCGCGCGCCCATCTTCAGATTATAATGAAAAGACAATTTTTACCCTGCGTAAGTAATGTCTCCTATAGCCCGTGCAGGGGTATAACAGTCAAAAAGCCCCTTCGGCCTTCTTCTTCCTCACGCAGCTTGGCTGCAATGCCCTGGTCGTCGATCTGTAGAGGTCCGCAAATCACCTCCACCACCACGAGGCTCAGAACTCCACGTCAACTGTACCCCTAGCTCCGCCGCCTCCTTGCGCACTTGGGCGCCGCGTGATCACAGCCGAAGACGTCATTAGCCTTCTCCTCTGGCCAGCGTCGTGCGGCTGCTATTGAAGCCGTGCGGCCACTTCTACGTGCAGGTTAGGGTATAGCAACGTCGGCCAAGCTTCTCCCAGCTCCATGGGGCAACATGCTTCCATCTCAAACCCTTCATAGCTCCTCATTGTTCCCTGATCATGCCGCTCTCCTCGGTTAGGGTTTAGGGACAAAAGTGAGGAAGAAGAAGAAAGTAGAAGAATGTGGGGTTCTCGCTTCCCTTCGAACCAAGGCTCTACCCCTTATATAGGAGTGGGAAAGAAAGCCATAGGTTGGCTATTCACGAATCAAGGAGTCCCTTTCCAAGTAGGAAATCGATTCCTTAAACGAGAAGTATATTCTCTCTCTTCATATTAATTCTTTGTTTCCCTTTGATCCTTAGTCATTAAGAATTCGAAATTTTTTTCTCTTATTCTCTTTATGTTTGCTTTTTAATCCATAAGCATGAATTTCTATTTTCTTTTGGTAGATACTATTTTCCTTTTTAACAATATCACAAAATTCATTAATAATGTATCACATTATCCTTTTATTTTGCAAATTTGGTATTTTCTCTTTCTTTCCTCTTTATTGGGGCTCCTTGGACCCCAAGAAACTCTATTATTTCGAAATCCTTTTTATTGGACACTCATTATCCTTCTAGATGCATCTAAATGAATTATTTCTCATTATCATGTGTATTTCTTATTAAAATATTTATTATTGAGGATTTCTCTTTATTTCTCTTTTATTTTCCTCGTTGGTATTCCTTTTATCATTAGGAATCCTTGGGATACGAAATTCCCCCAAGGATAACCCAATTATACCTTTTTCCACTTATTTCCACATTTTATCATTGTTTTCAATTTCTTTCTTAATAAAGAAATACTTAATTGATCTTTTCTTTTCTTATTGCACTCTTCATGCAACTTTGGACTCCTTGAAATCCAAGGAACCCAAGAGGCACGAAATCCATCCTTGGATTACATCTCTTTGCCTTCTAGAGGTTTCTACCTCTTTCTTTTCTCAAATATTCAATTATTCAATTACTAATTGAATTTTCTTGTTTCTTCAGCCGAATAGACAATAAAGCCAACAACACAATCATCAAGGCTACTGTAAATGAAATCCATTTATTCCAAACAAATTTTATCATTTGTTGTTCAAATATCTTTAATATGAGAAATTACATTTATCACCAAATGAACCAAAAAATTGGGGTCGTAACATCCTTCCCCTCTTATAGGAATTTTGTCCTCAAACTTCTATCAAGCAATCAAACAATACATGATAAGACTTTTCCATGTCCATCATTGGTCCCTATGTGGCTTTACCTTACTCATGGCGCTTCCAAAGAACCTTTATCATCACATATACTTTTCTCTAAGTTCTTTCATCCTGGCGTCTATAAACTGCATAGGTGGACTCAGGCTATTTCAGCTTCCCTTGGGGCTCACTAGGTTCATTGCTCAACACATGGTTGGGTACCTCACATAGTACTCTAAATTGGACACATGGAACTCATCACACATTACTTTGTCCTGAGGGGTAAGATCAAACTTAACCTTCTCCACCAAACCATGTCAAAAGAACCCAAGCATCGGGGACTTAGCTCTCTTAGCTATAACTTAGAGGGGTCAGATTTTCATGTCACATATTTCCCAAAGTGAACTGTATGTCAGTCTACTTTGCATCTTCCCATGACTCTCATCGTCTCTAGGCTCCTTTCATCCATTGCACGATCAAAGCGACATCATCTACATGCATTGTGGTCCTTTTCTAACCGTCATGTGGTCCTTTCACAAACATCATCTTACTGAAGTGGTGACCGACACAACCTCCCTTATAGAGCTTCTTTAAAACCCGATACTGGCTATGGTGGTGATCATCACATCTTTTAAAGGACAAGAATTGTCTCAAGCTATCACTCTAAATGAGCACATATGCTCTCATCAGACCCTTTAGTCTGGATCATACTAACCATTAGTTAGGGGTGATAAACTGTACTAACATCGAGTTCTTCATGTACCTACTTCCTCCTTTTGGAAGGGAACCTTTAGGTCAAACTCAAGAACTTTTGTACTCACCTCATGGTGTAGTTGAACCATCTCTCTAATATGTAGTTCAACCCAATTTGTCCCTTGACAGTACTCTTTCTTTCTCATGCCATCTAGGTAGGGAGATCTACCATAACCCATATTGCATCTCGACCTTCCTTGATCCAGGGGAGACTTACCACATCCATAGTGATGAACTCCCTTTCTCTTTCGGGGACTCTTTATCCTTTATATCAATGCACTGGGTTACCAGTGCTCATCCTTCACCTCTTGTCATGCATGGCAACATACCACATGCAGCCTCATCTTACACATCTAAAGTACTATTGTCACTTACTATGTTGGTAGTACCATGGTGTATGGTGATCTTCAATCATGATTTCCTATATGTCATGTTTCCTCAAGATCGATTCCTCAGAAACCCTAAACCACTCTACTCGGGTTTCATCACCTTCCTTTCCAAAGAAGTGCATTTGAGGTTCTACAACCGTCCTTTCATTGCATCAAGGCCTAGGCTGGCTAACCAAACATCCATTAACTTGCTCAACAGATCTCGTTACATCTGAGTATTAGCCAAACATATCTCCTTTCCAAACTTAGGGTTAGCCTAACAACCTCTTCTAGCTTCTATCCAAAATAGTCAGACATATCTCAACCAGAGCATCCATTACCACTTCACATCCTTAGGTATTAGGTAACATTGAAGACACACACTTCCATGTATTTCACTTATCATCTCAAACTCGAACTTTAAGTCTATCCCCATTGAGAACACTTTGAGCCAATCTTCTTGGTGATCAAACTCAACCTTGCATGACTCATATCTCATGATAAAAACATCCTCATAAGGTGACTACCTCATTCCTCTTAGTGTTTGCAAACCATCCATGTATCATTCACTTTACCAGGGTATGTTATCCTCTCTGTCCTCATTTCTCATGGCAACATTCCAACCTACATCATCTCTTATCCTTGGTGTATGGCATGAAAAATGTCCTATCTCTCACCTCCATAACAAGAGGAAATAAGCTTTTGGTTGCAATCCAAATATAGAGTTCTTCCTATTCCAAGAGTAGAGATGGTATATCCCACCTTGCCAATACACCTTTACATCTAAGTTGCAATGTGCCACATATGTCTCTACATCACAAACATCATGATATCAAAGTTACCTCCATGGAAAACTAGTCTCGAACCTACTTGGGTTTACACACAACCCTCGGTCATCTCCTCGAGCTCTATAGGGTGTCGACACTTTTGGGGTCATCCCTCTTCCCTTATGCATCCAAAGAGTGCCCTACTCATCAGCCCTTTGGGTCCCATGAGTTCATGAAGGTGATCAATCTCCTAACCCATGGCCCTCAGACAATGACAATTGTTACCTCCTGACCCTATGGTCATGTGCAACTAGGGAATTAGGCAACTCCTACTCTCATCAGTCTTATCCCTACCTGGCCCTAGGATAGACTTAGGATTCCATTTATAGTACAAGTCCAACTTAGAACCTTACCCAAGCCTTCATCATCTCGCCTTGTATACATGGGTTGACATTCATCCTTTCATAGGGGTCATTGTGACCTACCTACCTTGGTCAGGCCCCATACTGGTTACCTACATGGTAACACATCCTCATGCACTTAGAGATGGATATCTATGGGTCTACATGTTCATTCTCATACCATGTACTTTTCACTTAGCTACTCACGATCTTATGAAACCTCTTTAGGTTACCTTAACCAACAAAAATGGTATACACCCTACAAAAGGGTCCCTCTCCCAGGATGGGAGGAAACTACAACTCTTGACCACAAGGTCACAAACATCCTTAGGTCTAGGGTTTACATCCATACGCTTAACCCTAGTAAGATATTAAGGTACAAGCAGCCACTAAACCAGGCTAGGTCATCTGGGTTCTCATTAAATCAAGGTCATACCTTCCCATGTCATCAACTTAGCTGGGAGGGGTTTTCCAAACATACCTTAAACGTAAGGGGTTTTCCTTTCCTCTGAACATAAGGAGTACCATGCTCACATCTATAGAAACTCAACTCTAATCATTAGCATTAGGTACACCACTTCCCCTAGGTTCACTTTTTGGGTGTCCAACTGCATGCTCAACCTCTTAACCACAAACCAAACATGTATTGGGTGATCCTTTTTCCTCGATCGACACTTTAACATTGAGTCTTCCTCGAGGACAAACAACAAGGTACAAGGCCTCATAACCTGTTACTAAACCTCTTCAGGGTATACAAAACTTCGTTTTCCTTTTTCAGAAGGTAAACACTTATACCATATGCGCATAGGTGCCAGAAGCCTCAACCTCTCTCTAGGGTTTGGTTCTTCTAAAGGCAACCAAGATATCATCAGCCTCCAGGGGTCAAGCATAAGGCAACCACTATCATCCACTTAGGTCACATCATCCTCAACTCCCTACTTTTCCTCATATATCAGAGTCTAGGATTCCAACCTTCTTGTTTGGTTCATGCTCTCTCTTTCTAGAGCTAACCCTACAACCAACCTCACCATTAGAGGTCCTCTCTTCGTGAAGGATCAACCTGGAAGGCATGCCCCTACCTGGATGAAGACTATGTTCAACTTATGTTCGCTCAAGGTTAACCGTAGTTCTCTATACTTATTTCATAATCCATCCTTCATACTCTCCTGGTCAGGGTTTCAACCTATTGCTAACACTACTAATGTACCCTGGGTGCATGCTATGCCCTACTCGCATAAGCCCATAGGGTTTCTACAGGTCCTTCACTAACATCATCATCGAAGAAGCTATCCTTTACCCTAACATGCACGACCCTTCCTAAGGTTGAGTTGCCAAAGGTGCTAGGTCACCCATGGATCATATGGCATCCCAAAGGCATGTCCTTTCAAACACATGGTCTAACTCATCATGCCATCTCTCTCTCTAACCTTCACTTAGGGTTAGGGTTAGCATCATCCTCAAAGGATGTGTCAGGTCTCTACTTGCAATGGAGATCTCTATCTCCAAGACTAACTCTTGTTACTTATCATCCTGACAAGAAGGTCTAGCCTCAGGTCTCTTATGAGGAAATGACAAGTTATGTCATACGACCTAAGCATGTATCTATTCTTTAGTTTGCGCTTAATCTATTAAGCTTATTTCCATGACATCTTATTTACATGCTTTTCATTAATTTGGTGGAGGATTCCTTAGACCTTATTAACCTTACCCATACCTCAAGAGGGTGCGGAGAATAGAGGAAACCCTAATCCTTAAGGTCCTTAACAGAATTTGAATTGAGAAGGGATGAATAAGATGAGAAAGTCCTAAAGGTATCTTATTTCGATTCATACCCTAAGACTTTGGCCAGGTAGTCACATGGATCTGGGAGTCCTCGTATTCCGACTAGCAGTGTGGATGAAAATATTGCTAGCCCCCAGTCGTGATCCTTTTCTAGACACCTCTATCTTTCGGATAATCCTCTAATAACTCCGTTGGGTTCAATGGAGTTTGTAAGATTTAATAATTATTAATGGTTAAGTGAGGAACCTACGCTTTGATACCAAATGTAATGACCCCACCTTCTGGTAACCCCCAATCAAGGGAGACCGAGAGGTCGAAGTAGCGCACATAATTTCCGGATCAAAGGTTCGGCAATTAACTGAGAACAATTATTACATTTTAACAGACTAAACTGGAAAGTTGGAAGAAAATAAACTTTTGCATACCTTTTTGAAAACTTGGATCTCTAAACTTCTATCCACTCATGGATTCTACTCTAACTAATCCTCCTTGTATTTTACTTCATATATTTCACAATATGACGATTTACTGTTTTTCCTTTTGGCTTGTACCTAAAACGCCGACAAACAAAACGTCGGTCAGTCGAAGCTGGTATGTGGGGGAAACAATAATCGTGCAATTATTCATAACAATGTATTGCAGCCAATTACCATTTAACAAACAATTTTACATTTTAAATATAACTGCGGGATCCAAGTATATCCTATCCCCAATATACCCCTCATGGTCCCACCTATAGGTGAACCAATTTCTAGGGTTGAGTCACATGGCACTACCCGTAAGTAGCCCACTCCTTAACTCATAGCATGCTAATGGTTCTCATGGCACTACACTTGGTAGCCCAATTTCTAACCCACAATAACCTAGACCTTACTCTAGGTTACCCCTTTTTAGCCATTACAAGCCACAAAGGTGGACTCGGATCTAGCCAGTTATATATATATTCATCGTGATAGTCATAGTCACTCTATATAGTTGCATGAAATAAAATGCATCCAACAGTTAATTTCAAGCAACCGATAAACACGTTCGGAAATCGCTGTGAAACTAAAGCGATTATTCATAAGCGTAACCACATACCTGATTTGATGATTTCACAAGCATTAAGCAATTCCAACTAAGAAAGCAATCCAAGCAAGCAATTCATCAGTCACATAATTCTTAAAAAGAATATGTACTCTATTTACTACACACTTTATCAAGAATCTACTTTATTGACTTAGATTCACTTTCTAGGGTTTCTAATCAGAAATAGGGTTTCATTAATATTCATTTGGGCTTCTTAGATCAATTTCTCAAACTTTATCCCTTTTTAGGTCAAAAAACCCTAAAATACTCAAATTATCCATTTTAATAGTCTTTTATACCCAAATTGACTTAGGATCATCCTATCTCTATTTATTCATGGATTTGAACAAATAAAACAATTAAAAGAAATATTCACCTAAATTAGGGTTTTCAAGCTCATTAATGCATATTCATGCACGAAACCCTAAATTAAGCCAATTATATAAAAAGATCATCTTTTTAGATCCTATTTTCACTTTTATCAACAACAGGTTAATATTGGCTTGAATTATCCAATGAACATCATTAAATCCATCTATCATCAAATCTAAGAGTTTTTCATTAATTAAATCATTAAATATGATAACATTATGTACTTTTAAATTTTCAAGCATATGTATGCACATAAACTTTAAATTAGACTAATTATGTGCAAAGTTCATCCTTTTCGATCTTAATGTACCTTTTTACAATTAACAGGTAAATATCAACTTTAATCACCCCTTAAACTCTACTAATTACATTAATAATCTCAAAGTAGAGTTTCATAATCTTTAATTCATTAAAGTTGATAACTTACACTACTTTTTGAATTTGAAGAGGAATTAGCTTCTGAATATATTTTTAGTGAATTCCCCTCATTCTGAGGATCAATTTTCATATAAGATTTATCTCATTCCGAGTTTATTAGAATTAGTTATGATTTTTGCAAATAAAACATAAAGTGACCCATAGGGAGGTGCCACGTAGGCAATAAACTCCCATGCACGTACCTCGCACGCGCCCATCTTCAGATTATAATGAAAAGACAATTTTGACCCTGCGTAAGTAATGTCTCCTATAGTCTGTGCAGGGGTATAACGGTCAAAAAACCCCTCTGGCCTTCTTCTTCCTCACGTAGTTTGGCTGCGATGCCCTGGCCGCCGATATGTAGAGGTCCGCAAATCACCTCCACCACCACGAGGCTCGGAACTCCACATTAACTGTCCCCCTAGCTCCACTGCCTCCTTGGGCTCCTGGGTGCCGTGTGATCACAGCCGAAGACGCCATTATCCTGCTCCTCTGGCCAGCGTCGTGCTGCTGCTTTTGCAGTCGTGCGACCACTGTTGCGTGCAGGTTAGGGTATAGCAACGTCGGGCAAGCTTCTCCCAGCTCCGTGGGGCAACATGCTTCCATCTCAAACCCTTTATAGCTCCTCGTTGTTCCCTAATCATGCCACTCTCCTCGGTTAGGGTTTAGGGACAAAAATGAGGAAGAAGAAGAAAGTAGAAGAATGTGGGGTTCTCTCTTCCCTTCGAACCAAGGCTCTACCCCTTATATAGAGGTGGGAAATGAAGCCATAGGTTGGCTATTCATGAATCAAGGAGTCCCTTTCCAAGTAGGAAATTGATTCCTTTAATGAGAAGTATATTCTCTCTCTTCATATTAATTCTCTATTTCCCTTTGATCCTTAGTCATTAAGAATTCGAATTTCTTTTCTCTTATTCTATTTATGTTTGCTTTTTAATCCATAAACATGAATTTCTATTTTCTTTTGGTAGACACTATTTTCCTTTTTAACAATATCACAAAATTCATTAATAATGTATCACATTATCCTTTTATTTTGCAAATTTGGTATTTTCTCTTTCTTTCCTCTTTATTGGGGCTCCTTGTGAAAACTACTAGAGGGGGGGTGAATAGAGTTTTATAAAGATTTTAATAATAATTTAAACTCAAACAATCAATCACAAAGATATTGGACAAGGAGACAAGAGTTTAGAGTGGTTCCAACCTTAGCAAATACTAAGGAAGTCAGTCCACTACCCGGTTGCTTACCCAACCGGGATTTGAAAAGAAATTTATTTTATTACCTCGCAAGGATTTTACATAAAATACAATTTCTTTTCCTAAACCCTTCAAGCAGCCTTCACCTAGAAGTAATCGCCCAACCTTGAAGCAGCCTTCACCTAGAAGTAATTGCACCACCTTGAAGCAGCCTTCCTCTTGAAGTAGCTTCCCGTTGCAATAGCCTTCTTGAAGTAGCTTCCCGTGCGATAGCCTTCTTGAAGTAGCTTGAAGTCCCCTTCTCCACCTGAGAAGTCAAACTCTCTCCAATCCGCAGCCTCCAACACTAGGAGTAGCAAGGAGAATACAAAGGATAAAAAGGAACAAGAAAGGAAATAGAAATTACAACTTATCCTTTTAAGCACAAGGCTTGATTTGCCTATATCAAGCGTATTGATCTCCTAACCAATGAGTGTAGAAGTGTAAGTGCTGTAGTAAGGAGATGCTAGCCTATAGGACACGAATTTGAGCTAAGGGGAAAGTAGGCCAATGATCACAGTGCTCAAATTGCTTGCAACAGATTGCTCAAGTATGCTCAAGTATTTTCTCAAGTGTAGCAAGTGTAAAACCATTGAGTTTAGGTGTCCTATGGCTTGTCCTATTTATAGGAATGGCCTAAGGATGCTTAAGGACGTTCTAGACAACTTCTAGGGGTTTCTAAGTGCTTAACTAGCCGTTAGGTACAAAGTTGTTGCTTTAACAACGGCTAATTAATTAATTCTGCAGTTGCTGTCAAAGACCATCTCGGTCGACAAATGGTCGACCGAGATACCTACTCGGTCGAACTTTTGTCGACCGACATGCTCTCTGGAACAAGTGATTTGCAACGTCTTTCATCAACTGCCAACTAACTTTTCTGTTGTGTCTAACGACTACTTTGGATCTTTCTCGGTCGAGAAGATTGTCGACCGAGAGTGTCTCGGTCGAGGAGTTTGTCGACCGAGATTGATCCTGTTTCAAGGTTTTAATTTAGGCACTAATTATGTGTGTGAGTGTGCATAAGTAATCCTATTTGAATGGGATGACTTGTCTAACTGTGGTGTTTAGCTAGGGAGAATCTAATGCTTGATTTACATGCAATTCTAAGTACTTGTACATTATATTTTTGTACAAGTTTTTACAACAGTGATTACATTGCATGAAAAATATAAATATGTAAGCTTGTAGATTTTCCCTTGTTGCTTTGTCATCCTGCACACTCAAGTAGCTCGTTAGATTAATAAGAATGAAATGTTTGTCATAATCAAAACAAAGGGATTTATAGATGTCCATTTAGCCAACAATCTCCCCCTTTTTGAAGATGACAAACATTTCCAAAATATAAATAAAGGAAATATAAAACATATGAGTTTCATACCTTTAGATTACCTTTTGTAGCTTTTTCTCTTGTGTATAAAATGTGTTCTTATTATTCCCCATGAATTATGGAGCATGAAATCCAGATCATTTGGGAATATAGCAACTTTCAATGTAAAGCCAAGAGTTTATTTATGAAACTCATTAATTGAGTTTGACTAAATGTTAATTTTATATTTATCTCTCCCCCTTTGTCATTTCAAAAAGATAACCGTTAAGAATAAAAACTCCCCCTTAATTAGATATCCCATCAAATCTAAAAAAAAAAGATGTCCATTTAAAAGCCAAAAATGTAAACAAGAGTTTTTGTTTAAGTAGCACAAATGTCAAAGAAAACATCCTCTAAAGGAGTGATAAGCAATTGCTTCCTAATGTTGTTAAATTGATCTAGTGGAAGCGGTTTTGTAAAAATATCAGCTAATTGATCTTCCGTATCAATATGGTGAAGGGAAACATGATTCTTGGAGATATGATCCCTTAAGAAGTGATGACGGATTTCAATATGTTTAGCCCGGCTGTGTAAAATAGGATTGTGTGCTAAGTTTATGGCGCTCGTGTTGTCACAAAAAATAGGTGTAGATGACAGATTAAAACCATAATCACTTAACACCTGTTCCATATAAAGCACTTGAGCACAACAAGACCCGGCTGCCATATATTCAGCTTCAGTTGTAGATAGGGCAACCGTATTTTGTTTCTTGCTAAACCAAGATACTAAAGCTCTCCCTAATAAGAAACAGCCACCACTAGTACTCTTGCGATCAAGTCGACAACCAGCATAATCCGCATCAGTATAAGCTTTAAAATCTAAGGATTGTCCTTTTGGATACCATAAACCAAAGCAAGTAGTACCAGCTAGATAACGAAGAATTCGTTTAACTGCTAGAAAATGAGAGTGCATAGGTTGTGATTGAAATCGAGCACAAAGACCGACGGAAAACATAATGTCCGGTCGAGAAGAAGTTAAATATAGCAAACTACCAATCATGGCTCTATATAAGGAATCATCAATAGGTTCCCCATTTTCATCCTTATCAATTTTGATAGAAGTAGCCATAGGAGTAGTAGCATGTTTGCATTGATCCATCCCAAAACATTTTAAGAGCTCTTTAGTATATTTTTCCTGGCTTATGAAAATTCCTACAGGTGTTTGCTTAATTTGAAAACTAAGAAAGAATGTTAGTTCACCCATGAGGCTCATTTCAAATTCTTTTTGCATAATGTCACTGAATTGTGTGCATAAGGAATCATTAGAAGCTCCAAAAATAATGTCATCAACATATATTTGCACAACTAGGAAATCAGAGGCATATGTTTTGAAAAATAAAGTGGAGTCTGAATTTCCAATAGAAAAACTATTATCAAAAAGATATGTCTTGAGCCTTTCATACCAATTTCTAGGTGCTTGTTTTAAACCATAAAGTGCTTTCTTAAGTTTATAAACATAGTCACCTTTTTCCGGTATTTCAAAGCCAGGTGGTTGGGCAACATAAACTTCTTCTTGAATGATGCCATTTAGAAAAGCACTTTTGACATCCATTTGATAGAGCTTAATTTTTTTATGGGCAGCAATAGCTAGTAACATCCTAATAGCTTCAAGTCTAGCTACGGGTGCATATGTTTCATCAAAATCTATTCCTTCTTGTTGATTATAACCTTGTGCTACTAACCGAGCTTTATTCCTTATGACTTCTCCTGCCTCATTAAGTTTATTCCTAAAAACCCATTTAGTTCCTATGATAGTTTTATCTTGTGGTTTAGGAACTAAATCCCATACGTCATTTTTAGTGAATTGATTCAATTCTTCTTGCATGGATATTATCCAATAATCATCCTTAAGAGCTTCGGATATCTTCTTAGGTTCAATGATAGAAACAAAAGCCATGTTTGCAACATCTTTGAAGGAAGACCGAGTTTTGACCTTATCATTTGGATTTCCAATAATCAGTTCTTGGGGATGATCCTTGATAAGCCTAGGTGTAGGTTGTGTTTCAACTTGGGGATTGTATGTAGTAACTTTCTCACTATCATTTGGTATGGTTAAATTTTCGAATTGATTAGTGAGATCAGTGATTTCTAGATTTTCAGATTTTGACTCCTCATGAAAAGAAACATGAATGGATTCCTCAACTTTTCTAGAGATAGTGTTATATACTCTAAAGGCTTTGCTAGAAGTGGAATATCCCAAAAAGAATGCTTTGTGTGATTTAGAATCAAACTTGTCTCTATCATCTTTGGTATTTAAAATGTAGCATGTGGAGCCAAAGGTATGAAAATAGTCAACTCTAGGTTTCTTAGAATGTATGAGTTCATATGGAGTTTTCTTTAAGTAAGAGTGAACAGTTACTCTATTTAGCACATAGCATGCAGTGTTTACAACTTCAGCCCAAAAGGTTTTGGGTGTGTTATGTTCAAGCATCATAGTTCTAGCCATTTCTTGTAGTGATTGATTTTTCCTTTCAACTATACCATTTTGCTGTTGGGTGCGTGGAGCAGAAAAATTATGAGTGTATCCTTGAGATGTACAAAACTCTTCAAATGTATGATTTTCAAATTCCCCACCATGATCACTTCTAATGGTACATATTTTATTTTGTAAGAGATTTTCAATCTTTGAACAAAATTGCATAAAAACATGAATAGTATCATCTTTAGTTGCAATAAAATGTACCCATGTATATCTACTATAATCATCAACAATCACAAAGCAGTATCTCTTACCACCAATTGATTGTGTCCTCATTGGTCCAAATAGATCCATATGAATTAATTCTAATGATCTACTGGTGCTAAGTACATGTTTTGATTTGAAAGATGTTTTGGTTTGCTTTCCCATTGTGCATGGTTCACAGTTTTCACTTTGATCAAAAGATAAAGTAGGCAATCCGCGAACAAGATCATATTTCACTAACTTTTTGATAACATGTGTACTAGCATGTCCTAGCTTTTTATGCCATATTTGTAAGGTATTGTCATTTTCAAGCAAGCATTTTCCTACTACTGTTTTCATAGAGTTAGGTTTAAGAATATAAAGATTACCAACTCTATTTCCTTCATAAACAATATTTGTAGTATTTTCTATTAATAACTTGCAGCAGGTTTTGTTAAATAACACATCATAACCACTATCACATAATTGGCTAACACTTATTAAGTTATGGTGCAAACCATCAACAAGTAGAACATTCTTAATTTCAAGGTTTGTACCAATATTACCTATTCCAACGATTTTGCCCTTACCATTGTCTCCAAAAGTGACTGTTCCACTTTTCTTTTCTTCAAAAGTTTGGAATGCATCCTTGTTTCCGGTCATATGTTTGGAACATCCACTGTCAACCACCCATTCCTGCATTAAAATGTAGATTTTGGTACCCATGTGATGGTCCGATATGGTTAGAATCATTTAAATACAGATTTGTATAAAAGTTCTAAAACAGAAGTCCAGTCGGTCGACAATTGTTCGACCGACATATGTCTCGGTCGACAATTTGTCGATCGAGAAGGTTACTGTATTACAATCAAAGATACGCAGAACTTTGCTCGGTTGACCAATTTTCGACCGAAATAGGTGCTGTAAATTTTGATTTGTTAAAGTCATCCAGTCGGTCGACAATACTTCGACCGATCTAAAGCTCAGTCGACAATACTTCGACCGACAAGGTTTCTGTTTTTAGTACAACAATGCAGAAAAAATAATAACAATATGCATGACACCTTTTGTTTAGTTGAGATAAGACAATGTAAATAGCAAAATAAAGCATTTGGTCATATCTCAACTACATTTCATTCTACTAAGTTTGGGGTTTTGGGATCCAAACTAAGTCGAACTCCTTAGTCTTGTAGGGGCATGAAAAGGAATAGTGTCCAAGACGTAAGCAGAAATGGCAAGTAATAGAATCAACTTCATTTCTCTTTCTAGCCATTGTGTTCTTAGGTACAAACCTAGTTTGAGTTCTTTTGGGTTGATTTTTCTTTGGAGCATATCCCACACCTTTTCTTCCATTGTAAACAGTGCCAACTTTTAGTATGTTATCAAGTATATCTTTTCTTCTTAACTCATACAGTTCTCTTTGTAACATAGCAATGTCATTCATTTTCTTGTGTAGATCTTTTCTTACTTGATCTAAATCAGAAAATAATGAGTCCTTTTCCTTTACAAGATTATCATAGTCCGAATGATTACACAAAATAGGCTGAGTTTGAAAATCTTGTAGTTTAGCTAACAATTCAGTCTTTTCTTTGGAAAGAAGATCAACATTTGTTTCTAAAGTGAGTAGCTTTCTAGTACAATCATCTAAAGATGTTTTTAAAGATAGATTCTCAAGATCAGTGTTGTTCTTTTCAGAAGAAAGTTCATCTAATTTGGCAATGAGCTCATCATTTGATTTTATAGCCTTCTTTAGTTTCTTCTTGGCATCAATATATTTATCATGAGTTTCTTGTAAATTAGTAACTAACTCTTCTTTAGGAAGATCAATTAGGCTTACCTCTTGAGAGTCTTCATTGTCTTCTCTTGCCATTAGACATTCCACCTCTTCTCCGCTTTCACTCTCACTTGACTCATCCCATGCAGCTTTATAGGCTTTTTCTCCTTTCTTCTTGTGTGAGCTTTTCTTTCCCTTCTTTGCTTTGGGACATTCATTTTTGAAATGCCCTTTCTTCCCACATTCAAAGGACCTAGGAGGGGTAGAAGAACTAGAAATTTTTTTAGTTTTAAACCTTTTGTATTTCTTACCTTTGATGATCAAGGCTTCTTCTCCTTCTTCTTCACTTGACTCCTCACTTTCTTATGTGACGACTTTTGAAGCTTTGAGAGCCACATCCTTCTTCTTCCCATTTTGATGTTCACGTTCTCTTCTTTCTTCCTCTTCTAGATCTGCTTCATGAGCTTCTAAATTGCCGATGAGTTGCTCCATTTTGAGTCGAGTGAGGTCGTTTGCTTCTTCAATGGCTGTCACCTTTGGCTTGTATTTTGGAGGAAGTGATCGAAGGATTTTTGATACTTGATCTTCCTCAAGGATAGGTTTTCCTAGGGCACTTAAACCATTAACAATGATAGAGAATTTTGAAAACATTTCACTAATAGATTCATTAGGATCCATACGAAAATGTTCAAGCTTCGTTTTAAGCAAGCTAATTTTGGAATTTTTGAATTGGACTGTACCCTCATAGGTTATGGACAGTCTATGCCAAATATCATAAGCTGTATCACAATTTGATATTCTATTAAATTCTCCTACCGAAATAGAACAATATAAGATACTTACAGCTTTTGCATTCATTTGGGCTAGTTTTACCGTGTTTGCATCCCATTCCGCAAATTCATTTTGAGGGAGCATGTATGGAGTAGACACCATTCTCCATAGATCCCAGTTGATTCCTTGGAAATAGAATTGCATCCTTCTCTTCCAATATTGGTAGTTTGTCCCATCGAACGCTGGGGGCCTAGCAACAAGTGTCCCTTAAATGTTGAGGTTGTTGAGCACTCCATCACCCATTTCTTCAAGACCTTGTTAGGGTTCCTTGAAGCCTCGCTCTGATACCAAATGAAAACTACTAGAGGGGGGTGAATAGAGTTTTATAAAGATTTTAATAATAATTTAAACTCAAACAATCAATCACAAAGATATTGGACAAGGAGACAAGAGTTTAGAGTGGTTCCAACCTTAGCAAATACTAAGGAAGTCAGTCCACTACCCGGTTGCTTACCCAACCGGGATTTGAAAAGAAATTTATTTTATTACCTCGCAAGGATTTTACATAAAATACAATTTCTTTTCCTAAACCCTTCAAGCAGCCTTCACCTAGAAGTAATCTCCCAACCTTGAAGCAGCCTTCACCTAGAAGTAATTGCACCACCTTGAAGCAGCCTTCCTCTTGAAGTAGCTTCCCGTTGCAATAGCCTTCTTGAAGTAGCTTCCCGTGCGATAGCCTTCTTGAAGTAGCTTGAAGTCCCCTTCTCCACCTAAGAAGTCAAACTCTCTCCAATCCGCAGCCTCCAACACTAGGAGTAGCAAGGAGAATACAAAGGATAAAAAGGAACAAGAAAGGAAATAGAAATTACAACTTATCCTTTTAAGCACAAGGCTTGATTTGCCTATATCAAGCGTATTGATCTCCTAACCAATGAGTGTAGAAGTGTAAGTGCTGTAGTAAGGAGATGCTAGCCTATAGGACACGAATTTGAGCTAAGGGGAAAGTAGGCCAATGATCACAGTGCTCAAATTGCTTGCAACAGATTGCTCAAGTATGCTCAAGTATTTTCTCAAGTGTAGCAAGTGTAAAACCAGTGAGTTTAGGTGTCCTATGGCTTTTCCTATTTATAGGAATGGCCTAAGGATGCTTAAGGATGTTCTAGACAACTTCTAGGGGTTTCTAAGTGCTTAACTAGCCGTTAGGTAGAAAGTTGTTGCTTTAACAACGGCTAATTAATTAATTCTGCAGTTGCTGTCAGAGACCATCTCGGTCGACAAATGGTTGACCGAGATACCTACTCGGTCGAACTTTTGTCGACCGACAGGCTCTCTGGAACAAGTGATTTGCAACGTCTTTCATCAACTGCCAACTAACTTTTCTGTTGTGTCTAACGGCTACTTTGGATCTTTCTCGGTCGAGAAGATTGTCGACCGAGAGTGTCTCAGTCGAGGAGTTTGTCGACCGAGATTGATCCTGTTTCAAGGTTTCAATTTAGGCACTAATTATGTGTGTGAGTGTGCATAAGTAATCCTATTTGAATGGGATGACTTGTCTAACTGTGGTGTTTAGCTAGGGAGAATCTAATGCTTGATTTACATGCAATTCTAAGTACTTGTACATTATATTTTTGTACAAGTTTTTACAACAGTGATTATATTGCATGAAAAATATAAATATGTAAGCTTGTAGATTTTCCCTTGTTGCTTTGTCATCCTGCACACTCAAGTAGCTCGTTAGATTAATAAGAATGAAATGTTTGTCATAATCAAAACAAAGGGATTTATAGATGTCCATTTAGCCAACACCTTGGACCCCAAGAAACTCGATTATTTCGAAATCCTTTTTATTGGATACTCATTATCCTTCTAGATGCATCTAAATGCATTATTTCTCATTATCATGTGTATTTCTTATTAAAATATTTCATTTTGAGGATTTCTCTTTATTTCTCTTTTATTTTCCTCATTGGTATTCCTTTTATCATTAGAAATCCTTGGGATACCAAATTCCCCCAAGGATAACCCAATTATACCTTTTTCCACTTATTTCCAAATTTTATCATTATTTTCAATTTCTTTCTTAATAAAGAAATACTTAATTGATCTTTTCTTTTCTTTTTGCACTCTTTATGCAACTTTGGACTCCTTGAAACCCAAGGAACCCAAGAGGCATGAAATCCATCCTTGGATTACATCTCTTTTCCTTCTAGAGTTTTCTACCTCTTTCTTTTCTCAAATATTCAATTATTCAATTACTAATTGAATTTTCTTGTTACTTGGGCCCAATACCCTATAAAGCCCACAACATAATCATCAAGGCTATTGTAAACGAAATCCATTTATTCCAAACAAATTATATCATTTGTTGTTCAAATATCTTTAATATGAGAAGTTACATTTCTCACCAAATGAACCCAAAAATTGGGGTTGTAGCAGATATAAACTTGGTCTCAGGTAGGGCAAGACTCTTGTACCCTTTTTGAGAGAAGGGGTAGCCGAGAAACACCATTGAAATATGTTGGGGTGATTGTTTGTCAGTCTTGGGATCATAATTATGTATGAAGGTGACACAATTGAAAACCCAAGAAGGTAAAGAAAATGGTTTATATTTTGGAAAGACAATAGAAAATGGAGTTGGTTGTTTACGAACCAAAGAAGGTTGGCGATTGATGATAAAACATGCAGTGAGAATTGCATCCAACTAGAATCATTTCGAGACATTAGCATGAATGAGAAGAGTGAGTGTAATGTCTAAATGATAACAAATTTTACACTCACTAATGTCATTTTGCTATGGAAAAAAATAAGAATATCATTCATGAATCATCCCAACGTCTTGGTAAATAGAGGAAACAACCTTTTGCATATATTCAAGAGTGTTGTCAATACATAGGATTTTAATGGATGTGATAAATTACACAAAAATCATTATGTGAAATGTTTAAATCATTGAAAAAAAAACATCATGAGTTTGAAGTAGGTATATCTAGGTCATTCTAGAAAAATCATCCACAAATGTAATAAAATATTTGAATCCATTATAGCTGGTAGTCTGAAAAGGACCATAAGCATCATGGTGGACTAATTCAAACATTTTGGATGATTGTTTAGTTGTACGATATGGGATGCACACATGATGGTGATTTCCTAGATGGCAAGCATTACATAAAATAGATGCACTGGAAGTAAGATAATTATCTAAATGTTTTAGATTTTCTAAAGGTATATGTCCAAGTCGGAGATGTAGTTGTAGTGGAGTGGAAGCGAGAAATGCATGCATCAGACTGGGTGGTGGGGCAGAGAAGTACTAAAGATCACCAATATGAACACCCGACCCAATCATATTCAAGTTCCTCCAATCCTATAGAACAAATCCAGAAGGATCAAAGGTCACAAATCATCAAAGAGAATCAATTATTATAGCAACCGACAAGTTAATATATGATAAGCTCACCAAAAAGTTGACAAAAAATAGTTTAAGTGTAGAAGAAAGAGGGACAGTGTCCAATGAGTGAATCATTTCACTGAGCCATCTGCCATAATAACCAAGGGATGTAGAATAATTGAGTCAAAAGTAGTAAGAAAGTTGGGAATACCCTTCATATGTTGTCTCGCCCTGGAGTCCACAATCCAATTAGAATTTGTGGAAAGCATAGATGCCCCTAAATTACCTTGAGGAGTAGTGGCTAGATTAGCTAAAGAAGAGGTATTAGGTAGGTCACCAGTGCTCCACTAGGAGGGTGTAGAGGTTGTCATGCTATTTTCAAGGGGAGAATCCCCATAACATTGTACTACTTAGAGAAGGCATTCATACTCCTCATTTGACAATGAGACATGAGAAGAAGATGCCTATGGTGGAGTCGATGTACAACCAGGTGGTGGGGTAGATGCTTGACGATCAGGAATAAGTGCTTGAGTGACATGGGTAGAGCCCTTGCCACATCCTCTTCTATAGTTGGCTGGGTAGTGATGCTTTCAGTGGCAGATATCTTTGGTGTGGCCCAACTTGCCACAATAATTGCACTTTGGGTGTCGGCCTCGTCCATAACTATGGCCTTTGGTTGCCACAACCATTGTCAATTGAAATTCACATGCAGCAGTGGGAGAGATGTGAAGAGCAAGTACCTGAAATTGGGCCAAACGTGCATATTTCTAGTCCATAGATGGAAGGGTTGCACCAACCAGGAGTAGTTGTTGGACTGCAGCAAAGCAAGGATGAAGCATGTTTAGGAAGCGCCCAGTCAGAAGAGTGTCCTACTCGGTGACTTCACCAAACTTTGTCAGAGAGAAGAAGTTGAGTTGATTTTCCAGAGCCTTCACGGTGTCAAAATACTTGGACAAGGGTCGCTCTCCTTGTTGTTCAAAGAAGATCTTACCCATGATGTTATATATGCACAAAAAGTGGTCTTCTTGAGTGATTAATTGTTTCATCTCCTCCCACATAGTCTTGGTGTTATGGTGACACATGTACTTGACTTCCACCTCTGGGTCCATGCACGCCCAGAGCTCTGAGAGCACTTGATTGTTGCCTATCACCCAAGCATTGTCAGAACAACTGGTGAATCATTGGTTATAAATTTGAGATCACCCCTGGACTCGAGGAATGTCTGGACAACATTCATTCATAGTAAAAATTTGTCATCATCAATATTAACAACATATATGTGTGGCATATCGTTGTAAATGATAGTCCTCTTAGAAGCATCACCCATGATGAGGTGAGTAAGATACTAGATACTAGCACGGTACAAATAGATAGAAACATACCGAATTATAGTATGGTACAAATAGAAAGTAATGGTACCTGAATGTAGCACAGTACAAAAGAACATACCCAAAATACTTCCAGAATGAAATATCAGTAGAAGGAGTAGCACTACTAGAATGTAACTCGATAGGAAGAAAGTAGTACTATCAGAATGAAACTCAGCAAAAAAGGGGTGGCACTACCTGAATAGATCTTGATAGGAAAAATAGAAAGAACTACTAGTAGGATAGGATAGATTAACATAAAATCCCCAATTTTTAAGAAAAGCACTTGCCATGTAGGTTAGGGAAACCACAAGGAGAGGAAAAAAAGTAAAGATTTTCTATTTTTTGTTTTGGTTATTCATAAATCAACACATAGTTTTTTGTTTTTTTTCTATATATAGTACTTTATGAACTAACATGAACAAATATTCAATAGCGACATGCAAACCTACTAGAATATTTGTGACGACTTTTGGTTAGAAATCCATAGATTTCCCTTTAAGTGGTTAGGTAAATTATCTGGAGAAGAAGGATGTGTGGGTGGAAAAGATAAAAAAAAGTTGGTGGTTAAGATGGTGGTGAAGTGTGTGGTGAAGACTTGCTTGGTGGAGAAGATAATAGAAAAGAATACAAAATAGGAGATAAATGAGGATGTGGTGGAGAAGGGGAAGGAGAAGAGTGTGGTGGGTGGAGAAGGAGAAGAAGAAGAGTAAAAATTAGTATGTACACATAGAATATGCTTCTAGATGGATTAATGAATTGATATAGAAGGAAAGAGCAACAAGGGGTGGCGGCAGAAAGAACCATGAAGGAATGGAAGAAAAGAAACCTAATCGTCATCGCTCTAGTACCATGTAAACAAAAGTGTTTTCAATAAACCATATAAGATAACTGTGTCTCCTATATATAGGAGTCAAGGAGTACATGGGCTGAGTAGAAATAAGAGAAAATGCATTGGGCCTAAGGCCAACTGATCATATATACTAACAATTTGGAAACGTGTACAAAGTTGCAAATACACAATAGCTCAAGGAAACACTAATTCAAAATAAAGCAAAATTAAGTTTGGGGTCCTCCTATCTTCCACCAGAAGTAAACCTACCACTACAATAACTTCAATCAAGGACAATATTGTAATAACTTCAAACAAGGAAACAACCACAATCAAGGATAATAGCCCTAAAATAAACAAGGACAACTTCTTGTAGGTAAGGTAGCCAATAGAACCCACCATCTCTCATGATCAAGTTCACTTCGATGGTATTGGAAAGATACTAGTGAGCCAACAAGAGTACAAAAAAAAATATGAAGGCTCAATTTGCACAAATTATTGCGACCATTTGTGCTCCAGTAGGTTCACTTGCTGGCCAACCTAAGAATATTCCCAGGCATCAGTCGGAGTAGTTGATGGTGGTAACCGTCTGTTCTAGATTTGTTCTACTAGAATCACCAGCCCCAGTCACCAAAAATATGTGGTTAATGAAGAGGATGATGATGATGATGAAGAAGTCACCCTTATGGTTTCATATGTAGAACAAGTGATCAAAACACCAAAACAAGATGACACATCTTTTCTAAAGGAACACTCTACACCCAATCCCAAGAAGGCAGGAGAAACTATACCACCAACTCATGTACAAGTATTGCCTTTCTATAAACAACTTGTACTTTACTAGAGTCGTCTATCTCATACATGACTAGAATCAAGATTCGTGATGTTCAAGGAAGGGATGAAGAGGCCACATGTTCATTCCATTCCTTGATGCTCTGGAAGAATTCCCCTCATGGACCATGTTCTTCAAAGGTTTTCTCACTCACAAGTACCTAGTAGGGGATTTATAGACCGTGAAACTAGCATGGACAACATCATACATCATCTACAACATGATGCCCAAATAACTCAAATATCTTGGATCTTTGAACCTCTCTTTATTTGTTTGGGACTCAACATGCAAAAAAGGTCCAACTGATCTTGGGCCAAGTATTTCTATCATGCCTTACAACTTGTAAAAATGATTGGGATTCACCATTGACATCGTTCCCACATGCATCATAGTTGAAATTGTTGAATCCTCTATGAAGATTCCCATGGGGTTTATAGAAGACAACGCTATGAGAGTGGGTCCCAAAATCTTATTTCCATTGTGATTTTGTCATCATTGACGTCAAGGAGGGTCTTTTATATCCCATCATCTTTGAATGACTATTGCTTGGAACTTCCATATACTTAATAGATATTAAATGTTGAATGTTAATGTTTATACTTTGGACATAAATTAATTGACATCAAGGTTTTTGAGAGTTTAAAGGGTCCCTCTTTCTAAGAACAATGCTTCCTCATTGATTGTATTGATATGATGGCATAACGTGATAGGAGATTCCTTCTTTGAATACCCTCTTGAAACAACTCTCATAAACATTAATGCATATGAAGTGAATGATGATTAGGTGTGGAAAATTCTTTTTCACCAAGACAATGTTGAAAAAGACCCTGAGGCTGAATTTGAAGTGTGTAAATCTACCTCCATCATAGAAGAAGAAAAGAAGGTGCCCACCACACCGGAATGAAACCTCTACTGAGGGTCTAAAATATGTCTTCCTATATGAGAAGAAGGTTTTCCCAATCATAGTCAATTCACATCTCATAGCTGAGAAAGAAGAAAGATTGTTGACCAAATTGAGGAAGAGGTAGAAGGATTTAGGCTACAAAATGACTGACTTAGTTGGAGTGAGACAAGACCTTTGGTTGTATAAAATTAGTATGGCTAACAAATACAAGCCCTCCATCAAGCTTCAACTAAAAAAATCTAATTCTAAATGAGGTTGTGTGCATGGAAGTAATAAAGCTACTTCTTTGAGGAATCATCTACCCATATCTGATTCACCATGGGTGAATGTGCAAGTAGTGGCTAAGAATGGGGGGGGGAATGTTGTATTTAATGAGAAGAATGATATTATCCCCACCTATCCAATGATTGGATCTCACATGTGCATCGAATACCATATGCTCAACAATTCAACTTAGAATGACCGTTTCCCACTGCCTTTTCTTGATCGTGTCTTGGAGAGACTTGCACACTAGGAATTGTTCTGTTACCTGGATGGAAACTCTAGCTTATACCACATTCCCATCCACACAAACAATCAAGAATAGACAAATTTCACATGTCCCTTTGGCAAGTAATTCTTTTCACTAAATGTATTTTGGAATGTATAATGCACCTGTCACATTAAAGTGTTGCATGTCCGCTATATTTCTCAGCCTCACATATATGGTAATGGAAATTTTCATGGATGACTTCTTAGTTTATGGATATTATTTAGACATGTGCCTATACCATCTTTACCCAGTTTTAAAATGTTTTAAAGAAGTACATTTTCTGCTAAATTGAAGAAATTTCCATTTTATAGTGGAGGGAACTATCTTAGGACATCGTGTAAGTTCTAGAGGTATTGAGATTGAGAAGGTCAAGATAGAAGTGATTGCCAAGCTATATCCACCCACCACTATGAAGGAAGTCCAGACATTCCTAGGACATGCCATATTCTATAGGTGGTTCATTGAATTTAGCAAGATCGCCAAACCTCTCACAAAAGATGTGGACTTCAACTTCGACTCCAAGTATACGAAGAGCTTTGACACTCTGAAGGAAGATCTCATATCTACCCCAATCCTTCATGCCTCAGATTAGTTTCTTCCCTTTGAGATCATGTCAGATACTAGTGACTACGGCATAGGTTCAATTCTAGGGTGCACATCGAAAAGGAGATTCATGTCATCTACTATATGGGAAAGACACTAGATGACACACAAAAGAATTGTGCAACCACTAAAAAGGATCTCCTTGGATTTTTTTATGCATTCTACACATTTTACTCCTATCTCAAAGGCTCAAAAGTGATTATTTACACCTATCATGATTCTATCAAGTACCTACTCTTAGAAAAGGATGCAAAGCCCATATTGACTAGATGGATCTTATTGCTAATTTGCTACAAAAGTTTGATATGGAAATCAATGACAAGTAGGGAATTAGAAATTTCATTATTGATTATCTCAGTCAATTGCACATTAATTATAGTTACATAGTCCCCATGAATGACTCTTTCTTTAAAAAAACTTGTTGAAAGTATCCACATTTACCTCTTGGTATGTCGATTTTGTAAATTTCCTAGTTGCATGAGTCCTTCATCTAGATTGCATAGGGAATGAAAGGAAGAAGTTCTTGTAAAAATTCACCATTACTACTAGGATGAGCCTTATCTATTCAGTTTGTGTTCAGATGGCCTTGACTATCGATGTGAATCTGAAGAGGTAGATCCTCAAGTTCATAAGTAGTTTCATTTGGGCCCAACTAGTGGGACACATGAGCTCCAAAAAGATTGAATTAAAGTTCCTTCAATGTGGGTTCTTCTGGCCCTCTATCTTGAAGGATGTACATGAGTTTGTCAAGTCTTGCGACCAATGTCAATAATTTGGCAATATTTCCAAGAGAGATGATATGTCACTCAACCTTTAGCAAGAAGTTGAGATCTTTGACGCTTAGGGTGCGGATGATAGGGGTCCATTGCCCTCTTCTTATGGATTACCCTACATCCTCATGTTGTTGATTATGGTTTGAAGTGGTTTGTAGTCATCTCTATAATTTCTAGAGACTCAAAGCTAGTCATGAAGATGTTCAAGGACATTTTCTTGCCACACTTTGGAGTTCCCCACACTATCATTTGTAATGGAGGATCTCACTTCCTTGAGCATAGCTTTGAGTTGCTTCTTCGTAGGTACAATGCCTCTCACCATGTGGATACTCCGTACAACCATCAATGAGTGTTCAAGTGAAAGCTTCTAATTTCCAAATGCAATTCATTCTTGAGAAGACATTTGAGAAGAAAATATTAGGCCCACAATCTGAATGACACATTCTTGGCTCATAATACTACTTAAAGGAATATGCTAGGCACTATGTGTTTTTGGTATATTTATAGGAAGTCTTGTCAGGTGCCACTAGGATCATGAACACAAGGCTTGTTGGGCCATCAAAAATCTCAAATTTGTCCTCCGTGTGGAAAAATAAAATCATTTGGTTCATCTACAAAAACTATAAGAACTACTGTTGGGTTTTAGGGGAGGCAGAGAAGGCAGCGGAAACAAAAATTTTCTCCCCCAAACCCAGAACAAGGAAACGCGTCAACGTCTATACAATAGGAAAGGATGGTTTGTGGAATCATACCTTATCCCGAGGCTTGCTCGGCGATAATACCTTGCGCCTTGCACGGTCTTCACCTCCTGTCTTAGACGGTGTCTGTGCAGCTCCTGGTCGCACTGGGACTGACGGGATTGAAGGCTGTCCTCCTAGCGGCAGAAACCTCCCGCCTCTGAAGTAGTCCACACGGACCACCTGGAACTCCAATCTCCTTGTCCCAAAAGGAATTGGAAGGATTCGCACCCTCCTGTCAGCGTACTAGTCGCCAACACACTCTCCTGCTACCAGCTGCAACTGCAGTTGTCTTTCCCTTGTTGTGTCTCCCTTATCTGGTAGCACTTGCTCAGGCTCTATCTCGGTTACCAAAACTAGAGAGAACGACAACTTTGTAGAGCAACTGGTTTGCACTGAGTTGTACTTTGAGAAGCCCCCAATACCCCTATATATATATAGGAGGGTCATGGGACAGGGTTCTCTATCCCGAGAAATATGGGACTAAAGGTAGGAGTAGAAGGGTTCGAGATTTTCCACAAAAACAGCCAACTCGCAACCTGAACCGATCATTTCACAACTGAAACGGTCGGTTGGGGACATGAACTGGTCGGTTAACACCTCAACCGATCGGTTGGGACCCATGAGTCGATCGGTTCACTTCTAAACTGGTCGGTTCGTGGTCCTGACGAGTTCCTGATAGACTTTCCTTCTTTTGTTTCTAATTGGTATAGAATACCAATCCTATTTCCCAATCAAATTGGGCAAGTGAAATGAAAGGAAAAATCTCACCAATCCTACTTTCCCAACTTGCTCGGTTGCAGCAGTTGAATCGATCATTTCAACACTTGAAGCAATCTTTTTCACCCTGACCATGAGCCAATCGACTCAACACTTGAGCTGACCGGTTCACCAAGCTCAGCCGATCGGTTCAGCGCATGAGCCGATCAGTTGGGAGTGCAGATTGTGCAGAATCAGTCAATTGCGATTTCAATCAATCTGATACTCCAATCAATGTTTCCAACACCTTGAACATTATGACATTGAGCTATCAATTGATTGATTGTTTAATTGAACTACTAAACTTCTTTAGTAATCAATCTAAACCTTGTTTGTGGACAAAACTCCTCTTCCAGGTTAAATCCTATGTGTGTGACCCTGTAGGTCCATTTCACGTTGGCAGTGAAAGTCCATCACACTTATGACTTCACAAGCAAAGAGCAGTGCCTAGTCACACATCAGTGCTACCCAAGTGAAAGTAGAAAGTTGGAGAACAACTTTCAATCCTATAATCCGTGAATGGTGTTATAGTGAATGAATAATTCCTTTGTCACTAATATCCCGAATAAACTCGAGGCATGGAACAGTCATCCTGTCAACATTCATTCACTTTCTTGATCTCAAAGTAGATTGGAAGAGATATGTATGACATCAATATCACATACTGATTCACACATGCGTGCACACGCCTATTTCAATCCTACTCATTAAGTGGCATGGGATATCAAACTCCCTCAGGAGGGACAAATCCCATATTTATCAATCACCCCTCAAAAGCCCCATGTGTCAAAGCCACCCAATCATCACCTTTATAACAACCCATGTTTCAGGACTGCGCTTGATGTTGTCAAAGTGTGCCCAACGACATGTGTTGAGTGTAGTGATTTCAGGTCAAAGAATCACACTCACCACCATCACTGTGAGTACTGACTGTGACTACCATTTCATGGTTCCATGTGTCAAACTCACGGTGGGTCTGTCCGGTACACTTGTTCTCTAACAAGTACCTATGTGTTTGGTTTGATATCTCTATATCATGACTAATGAGATTCTATCATCAACCAACACCACAATCTAGTATTGTGTGTCATTTCTGTCTATCTACCTTCCACAATGACATCCGACTTGGGACATAACAAGAATGTACAAACTCTTAGCATCCATATGATCTCATCGTCTAGGTCCTTAACCTGAAAGCATACGTCATTGAGTACTGTCATTCTCTAGACATTCAATCTGTTCTATCACTATCTCATATGACTGAACCAAAAAGAATTGGAAGCTTGCCTTTGATATTTATCAAATCAATCTTAATGTATCCCTTCAATCATCCCATGATTGGCTCTCAGGGCATACATACCAACAACTACAACTAACAACATATAGGAATCATACATTTAAAAGTAGAACACTAAGATGGGAAATGATGGCCACCTAAAGAGGAAATATATGCAGGTCAGAGATGAAGTATTACGTCACAACTCTCATCTCCTTTTTATCCAAGGATAGTTTAGGACCATATGGTCCAGTCTATTTATCATCCAGCACATCTTTCCTCATGGAGCTATTACAATCTGGAGTGAAAATACTGGTAAATTCAGTATTAACGGTCATCATATCAAATGCTAGTTCACAATAAATGATATGCATGCCAACCATCATCTCTCACACTTTCTCCTAACATATCATGATTGAGCTTCAGGCATCAAGACATTGATGTTAACTAAAAGTGATTCCCAGGAAGTAAACTGAGTGTTACTATTACTCTAGTTATTTTTTCCATTTTAAATTGTATTGATATATAGGTTAATTAGTTTTAATAATGATAGAAATGTATGTTCTGACAATTTTGATTTTAGGTGAATGACTTTTTCTAAATGGAGACAACCATGAATTTTTGACCAACCATCAAAGTTCTTCCCGTCCATCTTGGATTTAGTTTTTTCTTAAGGGAGAGAAAATACCAACTTAAGAGTGGGTGATACATATTTCTACCCTCTACCCACACCTATTCATTCATAAATTATGTTCTCATCATCCAAAGCTCAACTTTATTTCCAATTATTTATTGTATAGAGTAATCAAAACCATAAATAACATGATTAGATTCAAAATTTCTATTTGCATCCATTCATTCCATCAACACTTCATTCCCATTACTTGAAGAAGCTCCTCGCAATGACCAATTTTTCAATAAAACTAATAGCTAGAATCACCCCTTGTAGTCTAGGAACCCAATCATCATGTTTCCCTAGAAAATGTGGCATGTATTTGAGGAATAGAGAGGGGTCAAACACATCTTTCTTCTAACTCAGTGGTGAAACAAATTCATGGAATCATCACTTTTTCCCTTATCAGGTCACTGTTTGATCATAATGGGACTAGGTGAACAATTTGGTGCATTGAATTGTAAATCAAGTTTCATGTTGATATGACCCCTCTTCTATACTTCTTACCATCTTCTTACCTTCCATCCATCCAAAAGAAAAAAAAGCCATAAAAAGTACCAAACATGAAGTTGATGGTGGCACACTCGTCCTTACTCTATCCACTTTTTTCATACCCCTCTCTATGTAATAGGGGAGTACCACAAGAAAGAAAAGATATCAATGTGCATAAAACACAGGAATTTTTTTATCACAGTATATGTATTTTCACAAATAATTGCAATCTAAAGTTGAATAGAGGATATATGCACACCTTCCTTCTACATCCCTTTTCTCTTCATTTTCTACCAAAGGACAAAATGAATATCACATTTTGACATCCTTTTGCATGTACCCATGTGTTGGATCATATGCATATTTGTTGTTCAGTGAGATTCTATGATCTTTCATGAAAACTCTTGGATGTCCCTAGTATTGGGGATAGCAGTGAGGAAGTGTTTCTGGGAAACAAAATTAGTTGACATGTATAAATGTGTTTTGTGATCTCAAGAAGTTGGGAGGCGTGGCAATACCAGGTGGTAGGGAAATGAGTAGGGATGTGAAGATGATGCAATCACATGGGTTGGAAGAATTGATTTGGTAATTGTTTTGGATTATGTGTTACTTGACAAGTAGGAATGATTAAATTCTAAGTCATTTGATGAATGTATATTCATCTTTGTATTATTTGAATTTTCATCATAGCTTTGCATTCATTTGCATCATTTTACTTTAGAACTAGTTTACATTTAGGTCTTCTTGTTTTTTTTGTTATTTTGTTACGTTTTGATACAAATACCTAGTTTTTATAGTAGGTTTAAATTTCATATCGCATACACTAATGTAGGAGATGGTGGTCTTTCTAACCAACTAGCTAGCACAATTTTTTTTTAATAATCGAACATACTTATTTTATCTATCCTTCATCAGTTGATGATTTTGTGACTTGATTCTTCATAGGGAAAGATCCTACAACACACACCATTAGACCATTAACCACCCAGGGTGGGTTTGCATCTTGCTTTTACTATGATAGTTGAAAACCAAAGCAAGCCATTCTGTCAGTTTGCTCACTTTTCCCTTTCATTAATTGACAATTGGTGGAAGCCCAACACTTTCCTAGCGATGGGTGTCTACTGATAGAAAATTGTGTGCCTACCTATCTATATTTTTATGGTAGTTATACATTTGTTTCCTGATGGAACTTCTAAATCATCAACTGATGATACAAATATGAATTTAATACTAATGAAGATCTAGCACACGTGTCTATTTATGGTTTTCCTTTGCTTTCCTATCGATGGATGTCTTCCTATGGCATTACAACATTTTCCTAATGATGGTTGCCTTCAGATGGAGATCTAGCACACCAGCCCTCTAATGTAATTCTAACATCTCGTAAATGATGGATTGTAGTGCACATGGCTTCTGATGGAATACCTACATGCCACAACTGATGGAAACCCTACATACATCAACCCTTCTTGTTGACTGAAAGGATGACTCTACTTCCTGATGGAAAGGTTTATTTTCCTATTGGTGGGGTCCCTAGTCACACCTTCTAATGGAACTACTGCGTCCCCATCAAGTGAAACTTTTTCCTTCATCTTTTGATGAGAACCCTACCCCTTCACTATGGTAAGAATAGTGTGATTCGTGAGACCCTTAGTTTACCTCCCACCGTAGTCTCTTTTCCTCTATGGAGGCCAAAGGTTTAACTACAAGGTGGATGGGATGGGTTTAAAACTTGATTCTTCACTTTAAAATACAAGGCTATAACCTCCAATAATATATTTACCATTAACACCGACATGAACCCAAAACCAAAAGTGACATCCACCTCAAGATTTGATCAATTGTTTAAATTGGTAGACGAATGTTACCGACAACCCTACCACATCCAACTCCACCTCCACCTCCACCTCCTTCTCCACCTCCACCAAGAGTCTAGGGTTCTAGCCTTGAAAGAGGTTTGTTTTATGGATTCCACTTCCACCAATTGATAAAATCCCCCATCTTTAACCTACTATTGATTCTTAATAGTAGTTGGTTTTCCATTAGTGAATTAAGAAGATTCTGCCAAGTCTCTCCCCATTGAACATCAAGGAGAAAACTTGCTACTTTGTTAACTGTAATCTCCTTGGACCTCAAAGACAAGATTCTAAATACCATGGATTCCCCTTCTTTATGTACTATGACAATGGATTCCTTAATTTATTTCACATAAATCTTAATACTATTATGATGAGCAAGTAGTCCTCTTACTAGGGTGTGCAGCGTAGCCTCGATACCTAAGTTTGTTCCCTATACTCTAACTATTGTTGTATGAAATATTGTATGTTTAGAATCAATTGTTTTATGTTTGTGTTGTTGCATGATCATCAAGTTTACATGCTCATTAGATCTTATAGGTAGAGAACATTGAACCCAGGTTCTAGAATATTGATTGATTCTTGTTGAACCCTTTACGAACAACTCTAGGTAATGTGATGATGGGATTGGAGTAATATGTATGAGTTTTAATCCTAATGCTTCAAGTTAAATTTACTTGGTTTCAACATGTTCATTTTCATGCTTAATATGATGCAACGACATACTCAATGTAGGTACCGAAGGTGAAACCCATTCTTCCCTAGTTTTCCCATCCATTTGATAATCAACCCTTAATTTAGAACTTTTAATATAACAATATTAGTGTAATCAACAATAAACCATCTTTATGTTAAGTAATAGTTATTGTGTGTCTACCTTGACTAGTTTTTTCTTAAACAAGTTGTCCTTTGGGTTTGATCATATTACTATACTTTTATAAGACTTGTCCTCTTGAGGTTGGTGATTATTATACATAGTTCAAGTAATAGGTCATTTACCCAAGGTGAGTTTTCTTATGAAACAACACATATAAAATGATGACAGTTGATTGTAGAACATGGAATAGTGCTAATTTGATCTACACTACCCTAACCACTCTGAGGTTTGCTTCAGCACTCACAAGTTAAAATATGTAACTCGAGTAAGGTAGGAGAACTGACTAGACTCTTGAGGAGAAAATTCTCCCCTACTCACCTAGGTGTAACTATCTGAGGATTTTCAAATTCATTTCTTATCTAAAGCCATGATGAGAAGAAATAAGAGAAGTTCCTTAACCTCAAGCACATTGGTGACACCTATGTCACTCACCAAGAAATTCAAAATCCTACAAAATCATGGTCTGAGAATAATGAGCATAGCAGAGTAAATAAGTTCATCAGTGGTCTCAAGTTTGACCTTAGTTGATTACCTTTTGGGTGAGGCTTCACCACTTTTCAAGCTACAATTATTGCAAATTTAGAGTTAGAAGGTCACCTAGGAAGTACGATTAGGTGGGAAGTTCCCCATATGAACCATACTGGTTTCCATCCTACCACTCTTCTCTCAACTATCAAAACCATGGTATGAGGAAAGAATCAAAAGAACCACTTTCCATGAAGCCTTCCCCAACTGCAATAGGTCGCATGTTGGAGTATGCTAGTTTGCAGATGTGTTTCCTACCATTGTGAAGATCCAAGTCAGAAGAAGTCTAAAATGCTTGAAGATCAAATCAATGAGTGATTCTAAAAAAAATGTAATGCAAAAAATGAGAAAGGAGACAAAGATGACTCTTTTATATGATTGATGATGAGGAGTAATAAGGTAATAAATAAGTTATGACCTAGTTTTAATTCTAAAATTTAGTTAGATTGATGTTTTATGCCATGTACATGTATCACAATCTAGGATTAAATAGGCCTCGTAGATGTGCAACATGTTGGAATTTTGACGGATAAATATTTATACGGTGGGTATAATTATAACATCTTTATAAATAACTAATAAATTACATTAGATTAGGTAGAAGATATAATATCACTAAATAAATATCATTGTGGGATTTCAATACAATAAACACATTATTGGACCTTAATGAAGTTAACTCAAACAATAACCATTTTTTACTTAAAAAAGTAAAATCAATATAAAAATGTGATTACATTCTCACTACCCTTTTTGTTTAGTGATAATAGTAATGTAATAAAAATGTGAGTCTTATATCTCAAACTTCAAATAATTGTATGGAAAGATCAATCACACATACTATCTCTCTCTACCATGAGTTGCTCATCATCACTTCATAATTCCCTCACACCACAACAGATATAGCCTATCACATCATTTATTTTCAGCATATGATGTCAGTTTCTAGCTGACGCCTATGTGGATGACACTACATATAATAGGGTATCTCATCAGTTAACCGGGGTAATAGGAAACCAATGTATATCAATGGCTGCACTTAATAGTCAAACTGATAGAACAACAAGCACTTTGTTGAAAAATTTATGGCTTTATGTGTCCCTGTTCTGTCAGTTCCTTTTACAGAAATTGATGCAATAGTGCCTTATGAGGAAGGATGTCTTGACAGTTTCATAACATGGCCTGATGTCACAAATCTTTATATGTTAAAATTTAACTGATATTGAAGGATATGTTGTCACTTTCCAAATCAAAACCAATAATATATCCTTTCTTACCAATGAAAATTTTAATTGATAAGGAAGGATATGTCTTTGATTGACTACAATTAACGAACCTGGACCTAAGTTGTCATTCTTGTGAAAATAATTGACATGTTTCTATTTGTTTTTCTAAAATAGTAGTCATACAGGCCCGTTGTCTAGCTACTCAACATGATGAATCTCTACAAGTTAACATCTTTACAATAAGCCAATAAAACATGCAATAAGAAACACATACAAGATCATTCAATCCTTTTTATTTCCATTTTATATGTACATTTGTACATATACACAAACACAATACATTCAATTATCATCCTCATGCAATTAGTTTTAAACATATGCACACATACATATTAGAAAGTGGACTTGAGAGCATTCAATCATGTTCACTTCACATTCAATTAACATACATATGCAGGAAAACATACATACACACACACGCATATATATATATATATATATATATATATATATATATATATATATATATACACACATATACATATACATATATGTAACAAATATTGACATCAAAGTTTAAATAATATACATATCAATCATCCCTATTAATTGAAAACTCCACATACTTCACGAGTCACTCTGCCTACTCTAATCGTATCTCATTCAACTCCTCTCATGTTTGGGGTTGCTAAGTGTCAGAAACTTGCAAAGAGAATGAGACTTAATTAAAATTAGATTTCATTATTTTTATTATCAAATGAGGACTTCTTACTTATTTATGATCCATGAATATTTATAATAATATATCCTTTGTATATAGTAGATATCTTGTAATGTGACCTTAACAATAGAGTCCATGTACTGCATCATATAGTTTTCACATACCCAACCATTATCTTGTATTGGCTACTCTAGATTTACAATTATATGTTAAGAAATGAAATGAAGCAGAGTTGGCATATATATGAATTGGAGTGAGAAAACTATATACCTAAATATTCCTCCAAGATATTGATTTTTTGTCTTATCTTCCTTTCCACCAGCACACTAAAATGTTTTTATACCCTTTAAGATAAATTAATACATATAGTTGCATTATTAAACTATCATTCAAAGATGAAAACATTAACAATATATGTTGAGCATGGAAAAAATATACTTAAGCGTAAATATGCAATTTCTATGCTTGTCCCTCATACGGTAGTTCTGTACCCATAGGATCCAACTAAAAAATGTTCGAGCTCTTGAAATCAATGACTAAAAATTCCCAATGCCTATTTCTAAGTGAATAGAAGGCAAAAAAACGAAAAAAATAGTTTTAATTCATAAGTTAAAAATATAAGCAATGCGCCCAAAACATACTTAACATTGAAGGGAGATATGGTCATGTTCTTAGAATAAGTAGAAAAATACTTAAACACGGTACTAAATTAGTAAGTAACAAAAATCAAATCTCTAGATATATAGTTAATCAATGATGGTAGTACAAATACAACATTTGTTAATGTGAACTATAGAACTAGTGAATATTAATGGCAGTAAAACATATATATTAATTTGTTAGTGTATAGAAATTAATTCAAAATGTATTTTCACATAGAGCAAGGTATTCAAATCTCAAATTATCAAAAGTTTTATCACGAATGTGTTCAACAAAGCATAAAAAATAGCTCCACAATATATGTTAAGATTAGAGTAGTGTTTTGAATTATCCCTACGACATACTCTTGAAGGTTGATCACCATGGAATCTGAAGCTTCTTTATTGTCTATCAAAAATATCAACCCCTTTAACTTAGGATCTATGGAGTCGAATAGGTTCTGTGGATATAATTGGGGGATGGAGGCTTTCGAGGAGATGTAGGGGATTCTTTGTTACTGTGGTCTGCGTGCATTCTCATATTAGTTACTATATGGAGTCTACCAATTATATGCAAATACAATATACATTTATAATACTTTAACTAATACAACAAGGGATTTAGGTCAACCAACTAGGCCGCCTTCTACCTCTCCTACTGTGCTACAATATGGGTTCTCCAATAAAAGTGGTGTATCTCTCCATACCAGTTAGACAAGTGTGATAAACTCATAGAGAAAATCATCAGGCAAGGAAGAACCATAAAGGGTTCCAACAGAGCATAGAAAAACCTCATAGTTTTCCTCAATATAGAATGATGATTTTTTGATGAAAAAACAACATTTTTAAACACCCAAAATTTATATAGTGTGTATATATACCACAATGTTTTGATTCCCAACATATAAATTGACTTAGAAGACTATTTTATCACAAAACTAAAAAACTTACCCTAGACGTGCCTAACAAGTCCCGTGAAGTACTTCCAATCACCTCTTTGGACGTGTGATGCACACACTTCATGACATAAGGAGGAGCTCACACCTCAGAAGCCTTAAATACATTTAAGGCTAGCTATCTTTCTTTGCACCTCCTCTGACAATCTGTCTTTCTTGAAAGATTTGTTCTTTTACAGGTGGTGGGACAAAATAAGATCTTTGTCAAACCCCAACTCCAGTCTCCAGCTCCCATAACACATCCATGATGTTCTTGAGTACCTAAACCAGCTATCAATTCAGACCTTGCACTCTTAGGTATGAACTTACCTTCCTTTATTGTGCATGAAGCTCTTTCTAATCATCATAAATGTTAATTACTTAGTAAAACATAACATTCAAGGTCAAAATGTACATTGATATGCATTGTGAGACCAATAATTTTACCATTTATGAATCCCCCTCAGTGGTAGTGGGGTTGGGGATTTCTCCTTCTTTGTTTATCCTCACATATATCCAATCCTCGTGACAATGTGTCCCTCAAAGAGCATTAGAAGACTAAGAAGACCCAATAATAGACTTCTCAGAAGAAGAAAAATGCCCTTATGTTTACCCTTGCTCTCTCAATTGGTCATGCTTGGCATAACAAAGTGAACTCAATTTGTGTTTGTGTATATTTTTTATACGCTTTTCTTTTCCAACATCCTGTATAGTCTGGTAAATTAAATAAGAATGTTAATTACATAATACATTAAATTCACTTGATAATTAATCACAAGTATGTAATTACATTAATACCTTGAACTCATTGGTTTGTCTCAATTCAACAAACTATTGACACACATCTTTATCAATATAAGAATATTGCTCAGTGACATCCTTGTTCTTATTATCAACAAATGTGTATTCACATGTGAGATTTGTCCTAAAACTTCTATGCATTATCCAATAGAGTTGCATAATGGACTTACAATGCACTTTCTCATCTAGATCAAAAATTCCATGAAAAGGTACATACACTACCTATAGAAATGTGAAAAGAAAGAATACAAAATACTTAAAAATTGTAGTATAAATGCATATATTTCACCTATATGTCCTTCCAGATGAGGTCTTCAAGGGCCTTCTCCACTTAGGTCCAATTATCTATATACATTGTCACTTTTCTTTGAGAAATGACCCTACATACTTCCTGAAGGTGTTGGCAACCAAAACTCCTGTTGCACTAAATTTAGTAGACAACTTTGCGCCATTGTCCCTACTTTATAATAACTTTTCTTATTGAAGTTATCCCTCCTTTACATGCAGGAGCAGACTCACCAGCCCCACATTACCTTGCTCAAGATTAGTCCTAGAAAGATCATCATACATCCTCATTTTGCTCTCGGTCGAGTGCCATCTAAAAATAAAAGTATAATAAGTATGGAAACATATATATTACTGATACCAAAATTTCAAATGCAAATCTAGCATATGTAACATTTAACGAATATAGAATTTTAACCTTGATCATTATAATGAACAAATTAATATCCCTTCATTGTTATCTTCATGTGTATAGTTATCGGTGTTAGATTCAACATTTACACCGGGCAAGCCAATAGAGGATGGAATAGAATCATCATAATTTCCATGGTTCTCTTCTTCATTTTTAGGATATGAAATGAAATTCCTTTTCCCATGAAGAATGACAGACCAATTTTATTTTGTAGGATCATCTATATAGAATACCTATTTTGCATGTGATGTCATTATGAATGGTTCATCCTTTTCATCTATCCACTCAAAATTCACTAATACGAGATCGAGTTCATCCAATAAAACTACTTTTTTGTTGTCAACCCAAATTTAACCTAAAGATGGAACTATACAATTTTTTTAGACAATTTTCCACATATCTTCAATGACTCTGTACTAAAACATCTTACCTTCACATGGACTCTTATCATTGGCACTAGAAAAATACAATGAAGACACTTGAAGGGTGACCTCATAGTTTTGGACAAAACTCTTATCATCTTGATACTTTGTATAGTATGAAGGTATATTTATGTCAAACCCATCGTAAGGCATAACATGAGGCTTTGGCTTAGATGCAAGTATGTTCATAGTTTTTGTAATATGATTTGATTTTTGAGATAGCGGACTAAATAATTTATCTTCATACCACCTGATAAATGTTCAATCATGCTCTCTAGAAAGTGATGAGTATTTGAGAACACACTAAATACACTAGGAAAGTTATCCCTAGAGATTACCCTTTTAATGGAATGATACCCATTGTAAACAAGTAGGTTCATTTGAGTATAGAAGGGATCAGTCCCAACAAATGGAACAATTAAGAATTAATCCAAACCAATTGTGAAAAATGGAACTACATTCTAGTTTGATATTGGTTGATTAAAACTAAAGTAAAAGCAAAAAAGAACTATTTAATTGTATTTAGACAAATGATAAAAGATATTGGGGGTTTGGAGAATCACAACCATATACTATGTTTTTACTTACCAATTCAACTCCTAAGTTGTAATGATTAAAATAGGACCATGTGGATTTGTGTCCTTACAGAGCACAATCTCACAAGACCTAGAATCTGTCAAACCCACGGTCTCGGTGTTTTGAGGATCCTCATCCAACTATCCAAATTTTTTATGTCGGACGTATCATTAAGAAATATGTGATTTCCATTATGATGTTTGAACCCAAATGGTTAGATGGTCACATAACCATAAGATGTAACAAATAAGATAAACTAAGTAGAAGGTTAATAATCTCAAAAAGAGGTCTTTTCAGGTGATTATGGGTTCATTTTTATCAGGACTGAGGTCTCATCACCCCCACAATAACATAATCTAAATAACTAGAAGACAAGTGCAACAATACATGGGGAAAAAATCATAATTTTGATCTAAGGTCTCGTCAGGAAATTATTGGTTCATTCTTGTTGGGATTTGAGGTCACGTTACCCCAAAAGAACATAATCTAATAAACTAAATATTGAGTAAATGAGGTTGAAATGCATTCATTCCATAAAACATTGGAGTCAAATACAATAATGTAAAGAACAGGCTATGGGGCTACCCCCATGACCAATAAGAGAACTAGTCAAACATAATGAAATGAAAAGAAGAAACATTCCTTGAATGTGAGATATAAGATCCCCCATTTTTTATTTGGAGACCCCCTCCTTTCATACTGGGAAAAGTAGGGGTGAAATACCCTAAACACTGACTGATTTAAGTGTACTCTCAATCTCCTTTTCGTTGTGATCGTCTTATAGGGATATCTGACAATATCAAATATATAGGCTTCTGAAGGGAAGAGTTGTAGTTGTAGAAAGGTAAATTGATCAATGTAGTCGAGGAAGTAGGCTACTTCTTCACTATTTTGCTTCATGAGTCCTTCAAGTTCTTGATAGTTGAAGGACCATTTCCCCACCCATCGGTTCAAGAGTTTGGTTTTGACATCGATTAAAGCTCTCATTGTGGCAAGAGTGACCTATTGAAGATGAGAGGATAGCGACGGTCCTCCTTGATGTCTAATACTACAAAATCACATGGGATGTAGAACTCCCCAATCTTCACTAAAATATCTTCTATGATACAATATAGCATATTCCTGGAGGACTCAGTGAGTTGGATGGTCGTTTAGGTGGGTCGATCATTGGTGATCATTGGTGAGACCAAGTATCCTGTATTGACTAAGTGGTATGATTGAAATACTGGCTCCAAGGTCAACTATCCCCATTTGGCAGGTGGAATCACTTATGGAACATGAAATTTCACAAGACCCAGGGTGTTTGCACTTATGAGGCATCTTGAATAGAACAACGTCCGATGATGCCCTTGTTGATTTAATTGTTTTACATTACTAAGCTAAGTATTTGAGATTAGGTAGGATTTAGAAAAATTTATCCCACTTAGGAATTTTAGTCATGGCACCGAGTAATGGAATATTTATGATTTTTTAGGGTATGTTTAAAATTATTGAACCTAGTATCATGTTTAGTTTCGTTCAACCTACCTAGGTACATCACATGAGGCTTGTAGAGAGGGATTTCTAGATTAGGTGTGGGGGATTCTGGTCGATATGTCACATGGTCTTAGGTGTTGGACAACTCATCTTCGTCCTCCTGGCTCACTATTGAGAGGATCACTTCTCTAGAGGTGTGAATCCATAGTGATTCATCATAGACTTGAGTTGTTCCAGATTCTTGCAGTTTTCTTTTAGTTTCCACACCAAAACTCATGCATGAGGGCATAGGAGTGAAACCAACTAGGATAATTGGACATCAATGGATTTCTGATGAACCTACTGGCTAGCTATCATGGTTTGGAGGTTCTTTTCTAAAGTGGAGAAACTATGCTTAGAAGTAGGAGGGACAACGGGTTGTTGCAATTGAGGGCCTTTATGTGGGTTCTGGAACTACTGGTCCCAGTAATTGTCTTGGTTCCTATCATATTGGAACCTAGAGTGTAATGATTTGGGTTATTAAATTCAGAAGGTCTATATTGTGATGCATTTTCTACATCGGCCAGGTTGCCATACTGGAAACCAAGATGACTCTTAGTTTGATTTGGATGGTAGTAGGATTGACCTGGTATCCTACGCATGGAGTTAGCATTCTCCATCTACTAACACATGTAGGGAAATTGACATTGCTGCATTGAGTGATCATGTCCTTGGCCAATCCAACAAGAATATTCTACATTTTTTACTTGATGTTGTAGATATTGCATCTGCCCCCTTCTTTCATGGGCATTCAAGGAAGAATCTAGATGATCTTGCTTCAAGATGAGCATCATGAGGATCTCAATAATAGATTTGAGCTCAAACATATCTTCGGCCTTGGCAACTTTGGGAACTCCCCCTAGCCCCTAATTGGCTTCAACTTGAGTCTTAGATCTTCTTTTTACAACTTCCCAAGCATTCTCATAGTTTTGGAACATAATGTTACCTATATATGAGGTATCAAGGAAGGTATCAAATTCCTTATCGACAACCAGATAGAATGTCTCAACCAGTTGGACATTGGAGAGGATGTGATGTGGACAACAATGAAGGAGTAAATTAAATCTCCACCAATCTTTGCCCATTGTTTCTCCTAGAACCATGAAAAATTGGGTTTTGCCCCCAGAATTTATAAGAGATGGGGGAAGTATTTCTCGATAAATTTTTCTTGGAAGGCTGATCAGGTGGTGTTGTGGTCACCTTCCATAGTGTTATACCAACTAGTGGAAAGATCAAACAAGGAGTGTTTGAAGAGCCATAGCTTGAGCACATCATCTAAGACACATGGCATTTTGTACAAGGAACATAAGTCAAGGAAGCACTGGAGGTGGTCTTGACAATTTTATCCCATCCTTCTAGAAAAAGGATTGCCTTGGTGCAAGCTAGGAGAAGTGATATCAGGGGACCCAATAGGGTGTTGTGCATTAGAGGTCCAAGGGAACAAAAAATCCTTCAATTGTTTCTTCTACTCAACTTCTTGTTCATTGGTGTTTTGGGCCTCTAACTTAGTGATGGAGACACCCTTTAATTCAGATGTGATGGCCTCTTTGTGTGTGGCTAAGGCCTACTCTACATGTCAATTGATCTCTTCTTTTTAGTCCATGTTGTTTTGATGGGTTCGATTTAGATGGTGGAAGGTCCTATCAATCTCAAGATTGAAGGAGAATGGTGTATGGAAACGCCTCTACAGAGTCGCATACACTATTTGATAGTTGGCAAAAAAGGTTAAAAATGGAAGAGTAGATTTCAAGAAGATAAGAATGCATGTCAACAATCACAAAAAATAAATTGGTTTAAAATCAACATTGCCATCCCTTGCAATGGTGCCAAGATCTGATGTATTGTTAGAAACACACCAAATCCAATAGTAAAATCATCCCTAGATCTTACCCTCTAAATGGAACCTATCCCCTTGTGAATAAGAAGGTTGATTTTGCAATGAAAGGAACGATACCATGGAACTGAGTAATTAGGCGTTAATACAAATCAACTGTGATGAAATGAAAGTAATTTCCAATTTGAGAGTGGTTGATTAAAACTAAAGAAATAGTAGAAAAGAACTAGTTAATTGGGTTTAGATAAAAAGATAAAGATACTACGGGTCCAGAGGATCACCACTATATACCATGGATTTACTTACTGGTTCAACTCCTAAGTTTTAATTATTAAAACAAGACCATGTGGATTTGTTTCCTTATATTACAAAAATCTCATAAGAGTCATACTTCTCTCGAATATAATGTGTCAGTGTTTTGAGGATCCTCTTCCAACTATTCATCAAGTTTCTATCTTAGGTCTCATCAAGAAACATGCAATTTCCATTCCAATGTTTGAAGTCATGGGTCGGATGCTCACACCATCATAACTTATTACAAACAAGTTAAACTATATAAAAAGATCATAATCTCGATCATAGATCTTGTCAGGAGATTATGGGTTCAATTTATGGGGTTGTGAGGTCTCATCACTCCATAAGAAGATTATATAATTACCTAGGAAACATTTGCAAGATCAAATAGGTAAAAGGATCATAATTTGTATCAGAGGTCTTGTTAGAAAATTATGGGTTCATTTTTTTTGGGATTTGAGACCTCATTACTCCACAGGAACATAATATAATTAACCAAATATCAAATGCAAAATAGTTGGAAGGCATTCATTCACTAAAACATTGGATTCAACTATGATGATGTAAAGAAAAGGCTATGGGACTACCCTTATGCCACACTAAGAGAACTCTCAGACATAATGAAATGGAAATAAGAAACAATCTTTGGGTCCGAGATATGATATCCCCCATTTTGTCTTTGGAGTCCCATCTCGTCTTATGGGGGAAAAGGAGGGGTGAAAATTTCTAAATATTGCACGCGGAGACTGGCTTGGATGAGTTTGGGGCGCTGGTCAATCGACTGAGGATCTATTCGGTCGACTAGTGTTACATATTTGTTTGACCAAAGGTGAGTTTGATCATAGTAATGAGACTTCTTGAATCAAAGTTACACTATGATTTGAATGCAAGTTGCTCGATTGGGATGTTAGTCGGTTGTTTGGTTTTAAATATTTTGTTTGACCCATCTATTTCGTTTGAAGTAATAAGCCTTTCTGAATCTGAGTTTGACTAGTCTTGTTGGCGATTTGATTGACTGGGATTACAATTGATTGGTTTTTATGTTCTTAACCAAGTTTTGTGCAATAATGAACCCTCTCAACTCTAACTATCACAGACTCTAGTTGGAATTTTTGGGCTTTGTACAATAATTGGAATTCTCAAATTGGATTTTTACTGGTCTAGCTAGCAAGTGGATCGATCGGGTGTTTAAAAGGCTGAAAATATGCAATTGAAGCCTCTGATTCTAGGATCTTTTTGTTATTTATATTGAATTGATTATTCCTTTAAAAAAGTCAACAAAATCTAGTGGAAACTCCAATTAAAAGAAGAAAAAGCTAAGTTATGGCAATTACATCTAAAAATGGAAAATAATACACAAAATGATCCTAAAGAGAAATCTAAAACATGCAAATAAAATGGATAAATATGCATTTATCAGTTGGCTATAGTAAATTTGCTCGAGGATATATTGTGTTGATAAAGTTGGTGTGTTCGGTGATATAAATACCCACTTCATTGATGTTGTGTAAGACATACTAGTTTTCTTGTTCCCACTATGAATGACTAATCATTGTTAGTTGTTCTACTAAAGAACCTTTGTGGGAATAAGACTCAAGATCTCTAGTATTGAAAGGAGTTTTGTAGCAACAAAAAAGTCATTGCAAAAGTCCATAAACTCTCTAGAAACATGACCCTCAATAATACTCCCTTAGGGCCGATAATGATTTCAAACATTACCTTTAGAAACACTCATGTAATCTTAAAAGGATAAATCTAATACAAGAAAACTAGACCCAACATTTTTACTTCCCATTGAAAAGGACAACAAGATATACCAAGATATCAAAGAATGGAGGAGGAAATACATCTAGAGTTGCCACAGGGTAAAACTACTTCTCTTCACAATTTATCAAGATTCTCTGGATAAAAAACATTGCTACATAGAGTTTTGAAGAAGAAGCAAAGCCCACTGATTGCAAACCTTGCATGCTTAGCCAGTATAGATCAAAAATCCACTATTAATATGTGTTGCACTATATTAACATAATCATGAGATGTAAGACCTATCAACTTCAAATCCTTCATTGATACTGATATACATATATTGGAAGAGTATGCCTATGCAACCTTAACATTAAGCAAGAACTCACAAAAACACCTCTTCTCTTGACTAGATAAGGTGTAACAAGCATGAGGTAAATATGTGCGATGACCCTTGCTAACTTCTACTATTAATTCCTTCGTTATACCAATTTTACTTAGGTCCAATATAGATTTAATGTCACCTTTAGTCTTTCCTTGTATATTAAAAAAATACCAATGATGCAATTATAGAAATTTTATCAACATGCATGACATCAATACAATGCCTAATTGTAAAAGAGCTCCAATAAGGAAGATCTCATAAAATCGACCTCTACTTTAATAAAGATTTTTCATCTATGGGAATAATACATGGTCTCTTACCAAAAATTATTTACAATACCTTTTATTCTTTCATAAACATCCTCCCCTGAGATAGGTTTAGGGGCACTCTGTTCCTCAATCGAGCCATCAAATACTTTGCAAACCTTCGGTAAAGATGCACCTTTGAAAAAACCCTTCGGTGACCAATATATACATTCTTACCACTATGTTTTAGTCAGATTGAATCATCATTTTCCTCACATATAGGAAATGCTTTGGTTCCTTTTATGTTGAATCCAGAAAAGTTCCCATAAGGTGTAAAGTCATTAATAGGGAAAAACAACATAACACACAAATCAAACATTTCATCAAACTAATCACCATAAATCATCACACATTCTCCCCAGAGTTTCTTTAGGTCATTAATAAAAGATTCAAGAAAAACATCAATATCACTGCCAGTGCGATTGGGGCTCGATGTCAACAAGGACATCATGATGTACTCGTTCTTCTTACACAACTAAGGAGGAAAATTGTATATAACAATCATGACCTGACAAGCTCGATGTTGTCTTCCAAATGTTCCATATGGATTCATCATGTTGGTACAAAGTCCAAGTCTTAAATTGGTGGCTTCCCTTCCAAATTCAGGGTACAACAAATCAATTTCCTTCCCTTGTGAGGAATCAAACACATACTATAGGATACCATCATTGTTTTTATTATCCTTTTCTTGTCAAGATAAATTTTGTACATCTATGGTATTGGCTAACAAGCATTGGAACTGTGGTATTATAGTTAGATACCAGGTCACCTTGGCAAGGACTCAGTTTTGGTCTTACCTGAAGTCGTCCTTGTGTACCTTGACTCCTCACATTTTAGAAAATCTTTCAAGATTGAAATAGTCCTTTTGAAATAGTGCACAGTCATTTGGGCATGTATGTATCTTCTTAGCCTCCATTCCCATTGCACACAATCTTTATTTTTTAAGTTGACATTGGAATCTCATTTCCTTCAAAAGAATTTATTTCAACAAAGACAATAGAGATGTGAACATTTTATCACTCCATCATTTGTTAGCCTTCATATTATCTAATCTCAACACAACTCTCAACTTCGTAAACTTAGTACAACCTAAGTATGACATTTTCTCAGGATCATGCATAATGTTCCTAAATATGGAAGGTGGACTTGTAACCTTTATACAACAACTATCTAGCATCACATCAACCATGTCTGTTGGAATTAGTTTGATCACATCAACATTGTCAGCAATTTTTCTATGACACAACTACCACTATCGAAATATATTGATCTCATAATAGGAATCCCCTCATGTCAATACCATTCTGTATAGTCCTGTACAATACCATTTCACATGACATGACTTTTGATTATGTCCATAATGTCAATTTCCGAATTGCTACCTTGATTCATATAGGGGAAATAAATCCTATCTCCAAGTTATTTGTTATGTTCCCATACAAATATTATAAATTGATCAATACCGGTAATAAACTATGAAGTTCAGTGATTTGGAATGGACATCCATGATTCATCCATTCTATGATCATATGGGAAATGAGTATTGAATCAGTTGTTAGCTAATAAGTTAGTTTTAGAAAAACAAATATGTTTGGATTGAGACGAAATCATTGATTAGCATTTACATTGATGAATGTGTACCACATATCACATTCTTGAGTACTTAATCTCACAGTAAGTATATAACATGTATTAGTTTTTCAAGAATATTTAGACAATTCTCCAAGTACACCAATATAGATGGGAAAATATCTAGCTACATAGGTACCCAAAGAAAAAATGGGGAAATGTTGTCAAAATATCTTAAAACCAAACATACATTATACACATACATCCTAAGTGAAATAAAGTGTTCAAGAATAGTCCAAAATTAAGAACTATCCAAGTTTTACTCCTAATGAGTAAATCCTAGATGGGTTTTCAGGGTTATAAGCTTTACATTTCTCTATTTATGGGTTTCAACAATATTAGGGTTTAGTATTTAGGTAAATTGATATCACATTAAAATTTTCTTAGTGATTAGAGGTATTTAAGTAGAACTAAGACAACATATTCAACATTAGAAATATTCTTGTGATGCTCAATATAATCAACTTATTCAACATTAGCAACATATTCAACAATTCATGTAGGGTACAATTCATCATTAGTAACTTATTCAACATATTCAACTTGGAAACTAGAGCAATTAAGAAAGAAAGAGACTAATATAGAGAGCAAATAATCTATCCTAACCACACAACTATATGTCAACAACTAGTTAATTTAACCTAAATGAGAGAAACTAACATGAGAAACTAGAGCAATTATGCAAGAAAGAGACTAAGCTAGAAAGGAACATTTCCAACTTGGTAACTAGAGCAATTAAGAAAGAAAGAGACTAATCTAGCAACATAACCCTCAATAATACTCCCTTGTGTCCAATAATGATTCTGAAAATCACCTTTAGAAACACTCATGTATCCTTAAAAGGATACATCTAATACAAGAAAATTTGACCCAACATTTTCACTTCCCCTGTCAAAAGAACAACAAGATATACCATGATATCAATGAATAAAGGAGGAAAATATATCTCAAGTTGCCACATTGTAACAACTACTTCTTTTTGTAAATTATCAAGATTCTCAGGATCAATAACATTGCTACATAGAGTGTTGAAGAAGAAGCAAAGCCTAGTGATTACAAACCTTACATTCTTAGCTAGTATAGATTGAATATCCACAAGCAATATATGTTGCATTAGAGTATGACAATCATGAGATTGAAGACCTATCAGCTTCATATCCTTCATTGATACTGATATAGATATTGGAATATATCCCTATGGTACCTTAACACTAAGAAAGCACTCACAAAAACATCTCTTCTTAAGTCTAGACAAGGTGTAACAAACATGAGGTAAATATGTACGGTAACCCTTTCTAACATCTACTGTTAATTGTTTTCTTATACCAATTTTACATAGGTCCAATCTAGATTTGTTTCCATTTTGGGTCATTCCTGGTATATTTAAAATAGTACTAATGATGATATCACATAAATGTCTCTTAACATGCATGGCATCAATACAATGCCTAATTGTCAAAGAACTGCAATAAGGAAGATCATATAATATTGACTCTAATTTAATAAAGATTTGTCATCTATGGGAGTAATACATGGTCTCTTACCAACATTATTTCCAATACCTTTTACTCTTTCATTAATATCCTCCCCTAACATAGGTTTAGTGACACTCTGTTCTTCAGTTGAGCCATCAAATACTTTATGAAACTTGGGTAAGGATACACCTTTGGAAAAAACCTTCAATGGCCAATATATGAATTCTTACCACCATGTTTTAGTCAGATTCAATGTTTTCCTCACATATATGAAAAGCTTTGGTTCCTTTTACATTGTATCCAGCAAAATTCACATAAGGAGGAAAGTCATTAATAGGGAAAAACAATATATTACGCAAATCAAACATCTCATCACACAAAGCACCATAAGTTTTCACATATTCTCCGCAGAGCTTCTTTAGGTAATCAATCAAAGATTCAAGGAAAACATCAATATCACTACCAGTACAATTGGGGCTCGATAACAGCAAGGACATCATGATGTACTCATTCTTCCTAGACAAACATGTAGGAATATTGTATACAACAATCATGATAGCACAAGAACTCTATGTTGTCTTCTTAATGTTCCATATGGATTCATCCTACTGGTACAAAGTCCAAGTCTTAAATTGCTGGCTTCTTTGCCAAATTTAGTGTACAATAAACAAAATTTCCTTCCCATGCGAGGAATCAAACACATGTTGTAGGATACCATCATTGTTTTTATTACCCTTTTATGTCAACATAACTTTTGTTCATCTATGATATTGGAAAATAGGTGTTGGAACCGTGGTATTCTAGATAGATACCGCATCATCTTGGCAATGACTCAGTTTTGGTTTTTACCCAAAGTCGTCCTTTTATACCTTGACTCCTCAAATTTTAGACAATCTTTGAAGATTTATGTAGTCTTTTTGAAATAGCACCCAATCATTTGGGTATGCATGTTTCTTTTTAACCTTCATTCTCATTGCACACAACCTTTTTTTATTATGTTTGTTGATATTGGAAGCTCATTTCCTTTGAAAGAATTTCTTTCAACAAAGACCACATAGATGTGAACATTCTTTCACTCCATCTTTTGTTAGCCTTCAGAGTATACAATCTCGACACAACTCTCAACTTCACAAACTTAGTACAACCTAAATATAACTTTTTCTCAACATCATGCATAATGTTCTCAAATATGAAAGGTGGATATGTAACATTTATACCACAACTATCTAGCATCACACTAACCATGCTTATTGGAATTAGTTTTTTCACATCAACAACATCAACAATTTTTCTATTACACAACTACCACTATCAACATATACTTGACATGCCAAAACTGTGCGCAAAAACACAAGTGCACGCATCGAGTAATATAGGCCTTTGTGAGGCCCGAGTCGAACTCTGGGAGACATAGTCTCTGTGACTATTACTAACTATGGTACGGTCAGCTAAACTGGTTGAAAATGTTGAATTGAATTTTAATAAAATAAAAGAAAATTAAGAAAAATGGAAACGGTTGATTTGAATATGGTTGAATTCCTTAGGGTTACCAGTTTCATCACAGGGTCTCATCGTATACCGTTTCTACCAAATTAATATAAATTCCTACTCCTAACCTGGATGGAAAGTCTGTATCTAGAATTTCTCACTTCTGTGATACAATTCAGTACCTAAATCTAAGCCAATTCCATGTCTATGGTAATTTATTTCTCAGTTTAGATACATTTATGAAAACTCTAGGTTCTTTCCACTAACAATGCATCACCTTCTCCAAGGAACGTGTAGGAAAGTGTACCAATTATGGTTTTCTAACCTTTAATCCCCCTTCCAAAGTAATTATTGGTCTGTAATCATATCATTGATGATCAAGCAGCGATAAATAATTCAAATCCACACTTATATATCCAGGAATAGAGAGAAATTTATATTAAATAATGTAGAAAGTTAATGCAACGATCACCCGGGTTGCTCTTGGGTCCTAAGGAAAAGAGGGGTTTAGCCCCACATGGTTTTCAGTTGAGAACACATAGAACGAGAGAAGAAAAATGTGGAAAACATGAAAGAGATTCGTGTAACCCCTGGAAAGAAGGTGCTCTGGATGATCATCCTTGAGAAACGTGCGTCCTGCAATCTTCTGACTGCAATCTTCTGACTGCAATCGTCTGGTTATCATCCTTCGGCTCTGTGCTCTCTCCCTCTCTTCTCTGGCCTTCGTGTGGTGTAAAAACTGATCCCCCTTAGTTCTGGTCATCCTCCGTTTTTGTCCTAGGTCACTTACAGTACCACATTACGTGTACCGTTGGATCGGGGTGGCCAGTTTAGATTGCTGAAATCTGACAGAGTCAGTGGAACCGACCTGGTGGTCGGTGGCACTGACGGTGTGGGTTTTGGTAGCTCTCTGGCTGAGTCAGTACCATCGATTGGGATGTCGGTGGCACCGAGCTTATGTGAGTTTTTCCCTTCCTCTTTGATGCTATCTCGGTGGCACTGACCTGGGTGGTCGGTGCCATCAACTCGGTTGGTCGATCAAGGCTCATCTCTGATGTCATCTCGGTGGCACCGAACAGGGTGGTCGGTAGCACCGACTCCTCAAATATTTGAAATTCCTGAAAATCGAGAAAGAGCATGTATCAAGCCGAGAAATATATAAAATACTAAAATTATGATGAAATAAGCATTGTTTGATGCAAGCAAATTATACAAGACAATTATACATATTTATGTAGATATGATCAATGAATTGACTAACAAATGCACAAAACCGCGGTAAACTAGGCATGTAATAAGCGACTCAAAACCCATACATCAAACTCCCTTAATCTAAAATCTTGCTCATCCTCGAGCAACAACACCTTTGGATCTGATTGGGATAATTCAACAAGAGGACATAATGCATAAGGTACATCTAAAAAGTCTCCACCTTTTGGTCCTCCTTCCGGTCTTTACTGACCACTGAACACTAACTTCCCTATAGGTGACCAAAAATTTCTATCCAAAATGTCTACCCCCAATCAATGAGACACTATCAGTTAGAGAAGTTAATATGATAGAATTATTCGATTCATACTTGATGCATCGTGTGATCTCCAATCTATGTTGCTCTTTTCTCTACCTACCATCTACATGGAAGCAATTCTCCTAATAGAGTAATGAATGAGGAGAAAATCATCTGAGTGGCCTACCAGTAAGAGCAACGGGTGGTTGAAATAGGTGGATGCGGAAGAATCATGAGCACATAAAATCATTCATGCAATCAAAAATTATGATGAACCTATGATGATGCAATTTTTTTTAAAGAATGCTCCTAATGCCTAATCATTGTGGTGGAATGATGCATGCAACTATTATATCATCTCAAAATAAGACAAAATATCTACAAAACTACATCATATGCTAACTTTGTTTATAATTAGGTAGAATTGTTCCCTTGAACTTTTAGAAATATCTATATTTTTTTTTATTTTTTTTCATTTAAGCCCCCTTTACAATCATGAATTGCACTACCCCTTTAATTTATGTAAGTGCTTTTTTTTCAAAGAATGGGCACAATCATTACCTTTTTATTAAAAGAGAATAAGTTAGACAAGATATTTATGCAAGAAGATATGTAATGCATATGCAACTATATGAACAAAGGTGTTATGCAACTAAATGACATGCAACATGAATTTTTTGTGTATGTATGATTTTTCTATATTTTTTATGCACTAATGCAAGCAAAAATAAACAACTATTTGCACAATCTGTTATGCAATGTAAATGCAATCAAGAGAAAGAATGACAAAATGTGCTGAATCCTCTTATGGTGGGGTGTGAGTCAACGGTATGCAGTGGGTGAGATCACATGACTAAGAGACAGAACCTTCAGAAAAAAATCATATGTCCCTCTCTAATGACATGTGTACTGGGTAATCAAGGGGTTTCTTTATTAAATTTTAATTTAAGATTGTGTTAGTGTTTGATCAGTTTAGGCTCAACAATCCTTATCAATCACTTTCTTAGACAAATTAGACAATCATTTATGCTCTAATGTCCTAAAGTTGACTTACTCAAGCACTTCCTCAATTATGTGACTTTATTACTTGCAAAATATGCTCACACATAATTTTTAAAATTGCACCCATCCCAGAGATTGATATTCTCAATCGAAACAATGCATTTACTTCTCCATAGATTACACTAGATAGATTATGGATCCTATATAATAGCAAAAACTAACAAGAAAACTAACTACTTTTCTCAAAATAAAACAAACAAAAGGCTAAAATAAAAGAAAATAAAAACTAAGATAGAAACTGTTCCATCACCCCCCTAAGCTTAAATATGACTATGGTCTCATAGTCAACATCCCAACTTAAGAGGTGGAACAATAATACCCGACTCAAAATGGTGGTGGCGATGGTTGTGTGGTGTCCTGGGGAGGAAACATCCTCTGAAAGGTAGGATCATACGGCGGCATGTCTGGAGGCATCGCGTAACCTCCAAAATACCCCTGGCTCCAGTAATGATCAAAGAAATGTTGCTGATAATTTTCCATCCATTGTAGACATTGATGCATATTCTTTTGGTGGGCCAAGAGAAGGCGTTCATTTTCATAGATCACCTGATGGTTGCTATACAACTGACCTTGCATGTCCTGAATGTCAGCCAGAGATTGGGTTTGTTGTTGTTGATGGGTCTGGATGTCCTACAACATAGTATACATACCCACCATAGAATAGGCATCATCTCCTTCTTGAGAGGGTGGCGGGGCAGAAGATGATGAGGCAGCGTAATGGCGAGGATGCTTCCATGGAGCTACTCTATGTCTGACAGGAATGGTGGGCTCCACTTCCTCCACATCGTCATTATCTTCTTCTTCCTCCTCAGCATTGCCTTCCTATTGTCCATCATTGTCTTCATCATCCAAGGTCGGCCATTTATAGTGCCTGAATCCCTTTATGTTGAAGATGGGATCAAAAATTCGACGGTTGTAGAAAGTATCATTGATCGAGCATGGGGCATATATGACATTGTCTTCCACAGTGATGAGGTCAGACTGCTTGAAATGAAGACGATTGATGCATAGCCTAGAGTTCAGTTGCTCCAAAGTATAGAGATCAAGGCCCAAGTAAAGAGCAATGGGGGTGATAAGTCCCCCAAAAAGTACGGGTGTCGCCCGCCTGACATTGCGCCTCACCGCAATAATGTGTTGGAGAAGGAATGCTTCCCAGTTGACCGACTCTCCCTCCATTAGTTGATACAGAAAATACAAGTCCAACACTTGTACCTTGGCTTGTCCTTGGGTTGACTTGGTCAATAGCTTGTTGGTCAACATCTGATGGAGCACCCGAACAAAGGGATGCTCGAAGTCCGCCAAAGAACTATGGTGGAATTTCAACTTTTTACCCTCTGGTGCTGTCACAAAATCCTTCCAGATGACATCCAAATCAACATTTTTGGGCTGACGGTAGGGCATATGTGGCCACTCGTAAATGTCGTTGAAGGCACGGAGAGTAAGGCCATAGTTGGTGTTGTATAAATGAAAATACACCCTTCCTTCTCTCCACTCACCGATCGATGGCCGCACTTGGTCGGGGATGATGCATATCTCCAAGGACACCATGAACTCGATGACGATTTCTGTAATGACCCCGCCTCCCGGTAACCCCTAATTAAGGGAGACTAAGAGGTTAGAGTCATTATCCCAATTAACAAGATCAAAGGTTTGACAAATAATCAATAACAATTATCAAATTTTACCAACTAAATTATAAACTGGTATAAAATAAAACCTTGCATACCTTTTAAAAACTCCGGTAAACTACTCTATCCACAGCCTGGATACATTCTATCTAATCCTCCTTGCACTTTATTTCTTATTTCCACAATGTTTCACTTTATTGTTTGTTCTTTCAATTGTTGTACCTAAAACACCGAAAAACAAAATGTCGGTCAGTATATAGGAATATGTTGGTATGTGGGAACAACCAAAATTTCACAAATACGACTAACAATTTAATTATCACAATCAGGGTAATTAGCAAACCAAATTACATTTTCAATGTGTCATTCTCGACCGCTTTTGCCCTAACCCTGGAATACCCCTCTAGGGTTTCTCTTTTTCCATTGACTTAAGGTCACCTTCTCAATCTCGAGCTTGGTGCCTGGGGGTCACCTCTCATGGTGTCCCATAGTCATGCAACATAGACCATCTTCTCATTCCCGAGCTTGGTGTCTGGGGTCACCTCTCATGGTGCACATTGGTCTACCCTCTTGGGCTTGACCTTTATGGCATCTTCCATCAAGGTGTCTTGTAGGTGTGAGAATACACATGTATTTATAATTGTGATAACCATAGTGACTTTATAATTGCAGTATGAACATCCAAACTGTTTAGTTTCAATCAATGTGATTGACCATCTGAGAAACCTTCAGGAAGACTAATGCGATTACACTACCAAAAAAACATGAATTAGCTACAATTTATCTAACTACATATGTTCCATTTGTAGTCAATAACTACTATTCTTTATAAATTATAAAAATGTAAGTAATACAAATATAGTTAATGGTAATGACTACAAATTTGACTACAAATCTCGTTTGAACTCATATACATGTATATATCCTAAAAATTAACATTCCAACTTTTCATTGGCGCCAACATTCCCTGCCGGGCCTCCCCTTTCATCCAACCCGCGCGCGATAGCCCTCTTTTGTCTCGCGCGATCGCTCTGTCTTCCCTAGCTAATCGGTCATCCGGAGGATCGCAACGTAGCTCTGTAACCGGTCATCCGCATGCCAAGGAAACCCCGATCGGCGCTCTCCAACTGCGCTCCCCCAGCCGTAGAAGGACACCTTGGCACGGCCGTCGACATCAACGATCATCAAGGCAGGCGGTCGTTTCCTCCTGATCGCCCGATTCCACCACCCGGCAGCCTGAGGGGCACGACATCTCTCCAGCGTCGCCTCCCAGCAGCCTGAGGGGCACGACATCTCTCTAGTGTCGCCGCCCAGCAGACCGAGGTCACGATCTCTCCTACTCGCCACCCAACAACAGCCAGACGTCCAGGTTAGTCTTTACCTACTTTCCACTTTATCAAACATACACGAACTCATTGCAATCGTGAGCCTATCAGAGAAAAAAGAAAGTACAAGGTACTTCCCAAGGAATATGCCTCTAGATGTGTTAAGAATATTGGATAAAAGTTGTTCATTAGAGATGAAACTACATTTTAGCATGATCATTACTCTACTAACTTTTAGACCAGATAAGGCGCATCATCCAAAGTGTCTTTAATATTTACAACATTGTCCTCACTAGCCTCGACAAGGATTTATAATTCTTGAACAAAAAGCATTATGTGGTATTGAACAATCCTTGGATGCTTTTAAGGGTATTATAAGCATATTGTCTTTAGATGCCTTAAACAAACCATTAAGCCCCTCCATAGATATGACAAACAAATAAGGTGCTATGGGTTCACCTTGAAAATTCCCTTCTTGTGGCTTGAAAAAATGGGTGGGATCCCCATTAATGAGAACTTGCAAATTTGTATAAGAGAAGACCTCCCTTAGATATTGAATCTAGACCTAGGAGAATCCCATTATTTGGAGTATGTAGAAAATGTGATCCCTGTTTAAACAGTCATAGGCCTTGCAAAAATTAGTTGGATCGAGAACTTCCCATTCCCCTCTTTCTTCTTAGAATCATTTAGTAATTCATTAGACAATATGATAACATCTCAAATGCTGCAATCTTAAATGAAGGAATGCTAGTTTTGATCGATCAGATTAGGAAGAACAATCTGAATCATGTGGGCTAAGATACTAGATATAACTTTATACAAGAAGTTGTAGAGATCAATAGGTCTCCATTTTTTGATATGAGCATCCCTTTTACCTTAGGAATAAACATCAAAAAGGAGCGATTCACCTCTTTAAGAAGTCTACCTCTTGAGGAAAAAAAATTTAAAATAGCTTGAACAATATCATTACCCATAATAGGACTACATGTTCAGTAAAAGTAGGCATTAAAACCATCTAGACTATGACACTTGTCCCCATTAGCATCCTTAATGACCTTTCCTATCTCTTTCCTAGTGATATATATCTTCATAAATCTTTCACATGTTCATCCTTTAGTGTAGAAAAGTCAATATTGTCAAGAATCTCATGCTTTATCTGGTCTTATTCTTGAAATGATTAGCATAGTAATCAACAATATGCTCCTTAATAGTATTTCCATTATGTGTCATAATACCATTGACATCCAAGCAGTTGATAGCGTTTTGGCCCTTCTAGTTTGAAAAGAAGTGTAAAAAAAATCAGAATTCTTGTCTCTCAAAGAGATCCAGTGAATCATGGATTTTTGTTTGAAAAGACATTCCTTGCATTTACCTCTATAATAGCTTCAATTCTTTTTTAAGTTCTACCTCTCAGAGCAACATCACTAGGTTCATATCTACTATACACAGGGCCTATCGAGCTTCAAATTCTTTGATTATAACATTTTCATTAGCATATCCAAAAGATTCTCTACTCCATTAAGAAAGAGCATCTTTACATACTTCAGCTTCTTACAAATAGTATATATTGGGTTACTAATGACTTCAATAGACCAATCTTCATTTACAATATTCAAGGAGTCCTTATGTGAAGTCCAAGCATTTATAAGACATAGTGTAGTGTTTCTTTCACTTCTAGAAACTCCACCATGAATGATTATCTATTTGTGATCAATATGCAATGTTAGGGATATTCTCACTTTAAATCCTAGGATAAAAATTGGTGATATGGACATTGGAAAAAATCTTTCAATTATTGATAACGTGACTCTAATTCCTCTTTGAATATCACCAAAGGTAAAAGTTACTCCTTCAAATTTATCACTATCAGATTTTTATAAAAAATGAAATCATTAAATTCAGCCATGCATCCTACAGAAGGATCTCCTCTTCCCAGTCTTTTAGAAGAAAGCCTCACAACATTAAAATCACCTAGAGCGAGCCATTTGTACTTGTAGTACAAATACTTGAACTTGAAATGGTCATCCCAAAGAGAAGATATTTTATTATCATTGTTATTCCCATAGATATATAAAAGAATGAAATCTTCACCTATAAAGTTGATTCTCATGTTAAAGCATCGATTAGTACAATCATTTTTATTGACAACAATTTGAGGAGGATCCCAGCAAACTACAGTCATTCCCAGGGAATGAGTGTTAATATTAGAAATCCAATTACAACCATTCTAGATATTGTCTGTAACTATATTGCGATTCTTCCTTCTAAATTTAGCTTCCAATATAATAGCTATAGAAGACTCAACTTTTTGATACTATACTGAACTTCCTCTTGATATCTAGGATTATTCAAGGCAATAAGTTAAAACTTATCCTTTCAAAATGTTACCTGGATGGAGTGGTGGCCTACCACTTACAATAAGTGAACCAAATCCCAACTCATCTATTCGAAATATATTACCAAATTCATTAGGATAAAATATTCTACAACAGTTTCTCTTTGTTTGATTCACCAAGCAGAAGCAGTTTCTAGAACTTGTTTTTAAAAAGCTAGTTCTTACAGAGTCCCATGCCTCATAGATGAATGAATGCATAACTTTATGTGTTGAGAGCAATACATTTTTTCAACTGTGTTAATAACTACTTGAAATCTATTTTTATATCTAATCATGATCCATTTGAATGACTACCTTTTATCTTTGTAAATATATTTTAGTAATCTTTGAGTTGTCGAGTTGTACTGGTTTAGTAGAACTGAATAAATTATTTGGTCGTCTTTGATCGTATTGAAGTTATGAATACTTCCTAGGACATAGCTTTCTTGTAAAGTACAATTGTAAATATATTTTAGTAATCTTTCATTTGTTGAGCTGTATTGGTTTAGTAGAAATGAATAGCTCATTCTGTGGTCTTTGATAGTATTGAAGTTATGAATATTTCCTAGGAAATAGTTTTCTTATAAAGTGCGGCAAAAGCATATATGGTGATCCCATTTTTTATCATCAATGTCTGGACCGCCAAGGTATCACTGTGTACCAACTAGGGGTATTTTGCATCGTAAGGAAGGTGTGGTGAAAGAAACTAAATTCCTAGATGTCTACAGAGCCACCAATGTTAGTTCTATAGCATGTAATGAAGTTACTACAGTTGGATTAGATACAATGGCTAGATTAGTTTCTTGTGTCTGACAATTATTGAGTAAAGATAAGATAATGAAAGTATGAGAAACATTAGTGGGTGGCATACCTCAGGCTTCATCCATGACACACCCTAACCCTCATTCATGATGAAACATGGTTTTAGATCTTTTCTAGGATAGGGACTTTTGCTGGCAGGTAACATCAGCAAAGCAGGGCGCCGAATTCTGGATGAATAATGAGATGGCCACTAGGAGTAATTTTTTTTAAAAATCACATTTGACTCATTCAATTCAGTGGCATTTTTTTAACCATCATGAATATACAATACATAACTGGTTAGAAAGAAAAAACCAATATATTCACACTAATTAAAGAATGAAATTTTTATCGAATATCATTTTCATCCTAGAGTCATCGACTTCAATTCCATGATGTTTAGAACAAAGTTACATAAATGAAAGCTCATTCACACATGAAATTACAGTTTGCCCCCTTCCAATACCATGACTTATTGTAATTTAGATATGAAGACATCCATCTTGTCATAAATTAGTATCCATATTTGACCTATTTGATGACCTATATGAATTTGGTAACTGAAAGCAAGTAAGAAGGCAGTATTTGACATCTATATTCATTAGTTTCTAGAATATCTTCAGCAGCATGAAATTTGACGTGTTTAAGCTGATTTTGGGTTGTGGTCATGATCCACCTCATGAGAAGCAATCCTAACATGTGTGGAAGATTGGACATTTCTTTGTTCTTATGCTAGGTGTATGTACAATTTACGAGTAGATTCATATACCTCTTATAGTTTGAATTGTACTCTGTTATTATTACCATACAAGTATGGGTTTCTTATGCTAGATGAAAGGCAAACCTCATGAACCATTTTAGTTATAATCATTGATAAACCAATACAACCAGAATGATTTTATACATGAAGAGAAAGTTTTCACATGTGGAGGCATGTTCTTAGACACACTCAAGCTATGGTTTCTTTCTTACCATGTCTAGACAGTAATCAAATTATAATACTTTTTCATGTACTATGGATCTACATGAGGTAGGTCTCTGAAAAATATCTTATAACATTTTATAGGATTGCTAGACAGCTATTTTTTGTGGTATCTTAAAAAGTCGGAAAGTAATTGTTTTTCTGAAAAGTGTAAACAAAATGAATTCATATTTTTTGATGCATAAAGGCATGATTATGTTTATCTAAAGAACTAGTGTTGATGGGCCAATTAAAAAATATAGATGGACTTTTAAAATTTCAGTTTTTTTTACAAACTGAATCTTCAAATTTTCAAGTGTTCTGAACTATACGTAGTTGTATCATTATCATAGTGTTTTCATCCCTTAAAACTCCTTCCATCTCTTATAATTTTAATCTATTCCAAGTATCATGTTTAACCAAAAGACAATCATGGACACTGTATATAGGTAGGTCTGTGTATCAAATTCTATATAAAATAGGTACATGTGTCAAGCTAACACTGAATTAGAAATTCTTGCCTGTCGTTGCATACATACATAAAAAATATGTATCGGTGTCATTTTTTGAAAATTTAGCAAATACTTAGTAATCTCATATCATTATCCATTTAATTAGGGGACCTCTTTGGTTAACAACTGACAATAATCTATTTTCTCTTAATCCCAAGTGACAACAATCTACAATGTCATATGACTGCGACACAAACAATGTGTAAATCTCTTTTATAGCCTATACACTAGCACTGATATTCATTGGTGTCATTTATGAATTTGATGGTATTCACTAATATGGACTCTTAATTTAGCACCATGCTCTTTAGAAGTCTTGATTTGGATTAGCTTGTATGTCGGATTGATGCAATTTGTAGTCTTCTTGATGGTTTTTGCAGTATCTATAATTCTAGTTGTGGTACTTATAGCTTCTGAATGTTGAGATGTCAGCTCATGATTGTGAGGGTTCTAAATTCCATTTGCTGTATGAATGCCCTCATTTATTTGTAGGATATTGTGCATAGTTAGGTTTTTAGGAACAAGATGGAGATTCTGCAGATTGACTAGTTTTACTCTTGAACTGGGTTGCACTAGAAGAGTGGGTTGTTGTCCTCTATAGCCTATACTGACACATATGTGCAACCCTACTGAAATCTTATTCTAAATAATATACATAAACTCCTTATAGAAGAACCAACCAGAATTTATGTAAGCCGAGAGATCCAGAGCAAAAAGATGTTTGGCAGGCAAATGGAAAATGCATAAAACTGACCTACATATAACTGCTCATTCCATTCATGAGATGACTCTTCACATAGTAGACTACCACTCCCCTAAAAGAGATGAGTCTCTACATAACCATTGAGCTCAGGTTTTTCATGTGCTTGTATAACAACCTATATGAATATGTTATACATGCATGGCTTACGTTCTTACATGCTAACTCAATTGTATTCTGTACAAGATAAAACCATTTTGATATTTATTGCCAATACGTCATAGATAAATAGATATATACATGGCTTGTCAAAGTATTATGTAGTATATAATGTATAATATGATCGGTATTATACTTTATTGATTTTCTACTTATTTATATATTTAAATTTTCATTGTGTTAAATTTATGTATAGTTTTTTACCTTCTTTATTATTAATTTTTTTTAAATCTTTCCGTTTGATTAATAATTTCTACGTATATATTGATTATATTGATGTGTTTACTTACTTTTATCTAGGGAAGTATGATCGACAAAAGATGGTTAATTGAGGAAGACAGGACCAGTACAAAGTACTTAACTGGGGTAGTCAAATTCATAGAGGACGCTTTCAAAAAATGTAGTAGGAATGAGACTATCTTATGCCCTTGTAAAAAGTGTCTAAATACACAAAGACACAACCGTCAAGTGACAACCGAGCACCTGTTATGGAATGGTTTTTTCAGCAGCTACACTGATTGGATTTTTCATGGTGAGACTTCTTCTGATGCCACAGAAGATTCTTCTATGCAAGACAACATGCCGTTTGATGATATGAGAGACATGTTGCACGATGCATATGGAGTCCAAAACTGTCGAGAAACTATGGACAACGACGACGATGATTCATTTGTATTTGTTGACGACGAAGAAGCTGAGCAATTCTACAAATTGTTAGAGATTGCTGCACAAGAGTTGTATCCTGGAAATAAGAAATATTCCAAGTTGTATACCGTCGTGAGGTTGTTCCATATAAAATGTAGCAATCATTGGAGCAATAAATCATTTACTGAGCTGCTCGAACTTTTGAAGGATTTGCTTCCTGAGGGTGACACGTTGCCTGGCTCATACTATGAAGTAAGGAAAATAATTAGGGACCTGGGTCTTGACTACGAGAAAATTGATGCCTGTATAAATGATTGCATTTTGTATTGCAAGGAGTTTGCAAATAATACCTCATGCCCGCGTTGTCATGTTTCTAGATATATAGAGACTGAAACTGATGTAGACGGTGCACAAAGTATGGGAATTAAAAAGAAAAGAGTTCCTTGTAAAGTTATGCGCTACTTTCCCTTGACTCCTAGGTTGAAGAGATTGTTTATGTCCTCTAGAGTCGCACCACTAATGCGGTGGCACGATGAAAGTCGCACCAAGGATGGAGTTTTAAGACATCCAGCAGATTCACCTGCATGGAAGACATTTGATAACATGCATGCTGATTTTGCATCTGATTCTCGTAATGTGCGTCTTGGTTTAGCATCTGACGGATTTAATCCGTTTGGCATGATGAGTAACTCATATAGTATTTGGCCAGTCATATTGATTCCATACAATTTGCCACCATGGTTATGCATGAAGACACCTAATTTTATCCTTTCTATGATAATTCCTGGTCCAACTCAACCAGGAATGAAGATAGATATCTACTTACAACCTCTGATTGAAGAGTTGAAAGAACTGTGGGAAGTTGGTGTTGATACCTACGATGCTGATCGTAAAGCTGTATTCAAATTGCGTGCCGCCTTACTATGGACGATAAATGACTTCCCTGCCTATGGTTATTTATCTGGTTGGCAAACTAGTGGGTATGATGCATGCCCTGTTTGCAATAAGGACACATGGTCTATTAGACTACCACATAGTAGGAAACAATGTTTCATGGGCCACAGGAGGTTCCTTCCGATGGATCATAAATTTAGTAGGGATATGTCCTCATTTGATGGAAAAGAAGAATTAAGACCTGCTCCAAAGATGTTGTCTGGAAATCAAGTTTTAGTTCAAACCAGAGATGTAGACAATATGCCTTACAATTGGAAAAAACAAAGCATTTTCTTTGAGTTGCCATACTGGAAGTACAACCTTATTCGTCATAATCTTGACGTAATGCATATTGAAAAGAATGTATGTGAGAGTTTGATTCACACGTTACTTGGGATGGACAAGTCAAAGGATAATGAAAAATCACGTTATGACCTTTTAGAGATGGGAATAAGACCTAGACTGCACATTATCAAGAACGGAAGTAAGAATATTATCCCACCTTCTTGTTTTACTTTGAAAAAAGAGGAAAAAGAATTATTCTGTAAGTTTTTGAAGTCTGTAAGGGTTCCAGATGGTTATTCCTCCAATATCTCGCGAAATGCACGCATCAAAGAAAGAAAATTGTTGGCATTAAAGAGTCACGACTACCATATATTAATGCAACAATTTCTGCCATTGGCTTTACGGGTAGCGTTGCCGAGCAAGAACGTCATAACTGTGATAACTGAGTTGTCTAGATTTTTCAAAGACATATGCTCAAAAGAGATAAATCCATATGCTACTGAGAAGTTAGAATCTAGAATTGCGGTGACTCTATGCAACATGGAGAAGATTTTCCCGCCCTCATTTTTTGACATAATGGAGCACGTGGTCATTCATCTTCCACGAGAAGCTAAGATAGCTGGACCACCATTTTATCGTTGGATGTATCCAGTGGAAAGGTAGTATGTTTTCACTATTTGTTTCACTAAAATTTTATCAAATATATTTTTTGATTTTAAACAAATTCTATTTATCATTATAGATACTTGAAAACTTTGAAAGAATATGTGAGGAATAAAGCTGCTCCAGAAGCTTCCATAGCAGAATGTTACCTGGCAGACGAATGTGTAACATTTTGTTCAAGGTATCTCTCCGGGGTAGAGACAAGGTTCACAAAATTGGCTAGAAATGATGTTGAAGATGACGATATTGTTACTGATGATGATTGGTCTATATTTTCACACAAAGGGCGTCGAATAGGAAAGAGTATTCCTGTTTATCTTGAAGATGTGATGCTGAAAACTGCACATCAGTATATTTTATCTAATTGTGTTGCAGTTGAACCGTTCATGGAGTGAGTTCATTAAATTATTAAGAAATATGCATGCTCACCGTTAGATGTTTGTACACACGACTTATGTACTTATTAGCAGGGAACACATTCGCCACGTGAAGAAATGGAATCCGCGTGCAAGACATTGGGAAATCAGTAATATTCATATGAACACTTTTAGTGATTGGTTTAAGAAGCATGTAAGTCTATAACATTAATTTCATTTAATATTGTTAGAGCATTGTATTAATAACTCAATTCATAATGTATACAGATTGAAGAGAAGGCCAAGTCAGAAAATTTGCCATCAAATCTACTAACTCTAGCTCGGGGACCACAAATAATGGCGAACAAATACAGTGGATATGTAACAAATGGATATAGATTTCGAACCAAGGAGGGGGAACATGGTAAAAAAACCCAGAATAGTGGGATAATGGTGAATGCCCAGACAGAAAGTTTTTCCAGTTCCAAGGACAAAAATCCTAAATTGGGTAAAGTTACATACTATGGGGTACTCCGAGAGATTTTTGAGATTAGTTACTATGAGCAACTGAAAGTTGTACTGTTCAAAGGTGATTGGGTCAATGCAAACAAGGGCGTCAAAAAAGATGAAAATGAATTTACAATGGTCAAATTAAAACTCATTGACTGAATTGAAAATCCATTTGTATTGGCCTCTCAAGTACAACAAGTCTTTTATCTGGCTGACATCAATCACCGTGGGTGGAGCTTTGTCGTGCAGACGACACCACGCGATACTTATGACATGGATGAGAAGCTTACTGAAAATTTCATGGATGGGACATGGGTACCCGAAGATTCTCATGCAGATGATTGGGAATCTATTTTCAACGATGTTTCTGATGGATCTGATTTAGTTAGAGAAGATATGGACGGTGTAACTTTTTACGATGGCAAAAATGATGAGCAACCTGATTGAGATCATTGTGATCTATCATATGTAGTTTTTAATATTTTGTATCTTGATGTAGCGTTATAAGAATTTAGTTTTATTCATTTATTATTAATTATCAATACCATTGTTCTTCCTTTAATATGCATTCTATTTCTCTTAAAATTTGCCAACTTTTTTTTTCTCAATAATCGAATCAGCAACTGTTTTATAATGTTTATATCAGGTAGCCCCTACAACCATTATTATTTAACTATATTTTTATGGTTATAGTTTTGTTTCATTAATATTTGTTATGCATTATATTTTCAGGATGTTGAAAAGACGTTCACAATTGTTGTCTGCACGAGAAACTGATGATGCAAACAATGGAGTAATTAAACGAAAATTGGCGGGTACGGTGACATATAATTTATCTATTATCATTTTGTACTTATAGTTGTAAGATTCTGTCTTAATATTTATCTTTGTAGGAATGTCTAAACGATTGCAAATGAATGGAGGCTATCTTGGTTCAGTTAATGCTGATTTGGGAATGAATGGAGGTTATCTTGGTTCTGTTAATGCTGATTTGGGAGTGAAAGGAGGATATCTTGGTTCAGTTAATGCTGATCTTGGAAGTTCAAAAGCTGATTTGAGTAATAAAACTAATAAAAAGGTTGGTGCATCATCTGTTTTCAGCAACAAAAATGTTGAAGTACACATCAGAAAAGAGAAGCATCCGCATGTGTCAATGATAAATCAGGATGTTCCAATCGGTGGAAGGATGTCTCTGTTAAACAACCGTACAAGAACTGCTCATTGTGTTGATAATGCCAATATAAATCATGAGGTTGGAGCTGATCATAGAAATTCTTTGACAAACAATAGCATCAGAGCTGGTCATTCTATTCATAAGGCTAATTCTTTGGCAATCAATGGTACCGGAGTTGGTCATTCAGTTGATACAGCCAATATCAACCATGAGGTTGGAGCTGGTCATAGGGATTCTTTGGCTAATAATGACATGAGAGCTGATCATTCTGTTGATAATGACAATATAGATCATGAGGTCGAAACCAATCATGTAAATGATGAGGACTTCAAATTGGTTGATCAAGAAACTACTGCTAATCATGATGAAGGTACATAAGTTCCTAATCAACAATTTACACCAATTAGTTATTACCTAATATTTTAGCATTTATATGTATATTTTAAAAATAATTGCCTCATATTGTTTTAAATTTTTAGGTGGTGCTGTGTATAATAAAAAACGAGGCTATTCTAAGTGTCTTCGATTATGGAGTAAGACAGGGGATGCAAAATTACCAATCACATTGGATGAGAATGGAGAACCAATTGGACCTCATCAAAATGACTTGTCTTCTTTTTTGGGAACAATTGCTAAAAATTCACAACTGGCACCCTTGGATTACTTGGATTGGTGACAAGTACCAGCTGGAAAGAAAACTGAAATATGGAATTATGTCTTGGTAATATATTTTAGTAAAATGTTATTGAAGCGTATATTTGTTATATTCATTCTATTTTTCATTTAACAGAAGAAATTTACTATCGACTCAAAGGGAAAGAAATCGGTTCTACGCACAGTTAGGGATTGTTGGAGAAACTTCAAATCTGAAATCAAAAGAAAAAATTATATGCACCACAAAGACAAAACAGACAAACTTAATGATTGTCCTTCCCGTGTTGACCCATTGCAGTGGGCTTTTCTTGTGAATTTCTGGGACTCTAATGACGGAAAGGTAAGATAATTAGTTATATATGATGTCTTCTCTTAGTTTTTATTGGTGATAAGGTTAATGTTCATTAACTGTAGTTACGGAGTGCAAAGAATAGTATGAGTAGAAAGTTTGTTACCACACGACATACATCGGGGTCGATGCCCTATGCTTGTGTGAGAGCGAATGTGAGTGATTTGTCACATAATTATAATAATATCATAACACATTCACACTCTACTTATACTTTATTTGTGTGTTAATAACAGCTGCAACAAAAGAATAAAGGGGGTCCCGTTAGTCGATTGCAGTTGTTTGTTGCTACCCATAAGAAGAAGGACGGTACTCCTGTAGATGCAAAATCAGCTGAACTAATTGTAAGTATAAAATTATTCATGACATATTTGACTTTATTTGCTCAAATTTTTATCATCATTATGGTTACTGTTGTAGGACAAGTTACAATCAGCAGTTGAAAACAATGATGCAAATCTTGATGAAGATGAAATTGCTGATCAAATATTGGGTGAAAAGAAGGCTCGTGTGAACCATGAGAGTAATGAGTTTAGTCAGGCATATGTTGAGGGTTTTGAAGGTACAGTCAAAGACCTACAACACATATGTGAGTCACAAAAAATAGAGTTGTTAGATCTGAAAAAAAGACAAGAACATCTCGAAGCAATAATTTTGGGAAATTCAAGCGGGAGTGTTCCATTTCAAGCAAATCAAGTAATTATTCAAATTTTTAGTAATAATTATAAGTTATGATTTTATTAATTTCATAAGTGTTTTGTATTGTAGAATATGGAAACAACTAGGAATGAAGGAACACCCATGCCACAAAAGTCATGTAGCGGAACCACCATTACAGAAAGACAGGTTATTAAACAAAAAAAAACTCCTAATAACTTTGATTCTTGATATCTAAAATTTTACATTGTAATCCGTACAACTTATAGGTCGTGAGGTTGTTAAGTTTCGATGATGGAACGTCAATTGTAGCTCAAGGACAAGTGATAGGCGTGAATCCTGACCTTGTAATAGGAGGAGGAAAGTTAGGGTCTGCATTTGCTGCTGTTTGCATTGGTGTGGCAATTAAACCTGAAGAGCAACTGGTTAGACCATTTGACAAATATCAAATCATTGAAGATGCAATCGGGTCAATAATAGCTTGGCCAAAGAAGCAACTCATTGTTCGGTAATTTTTTTCTTTCAATGTGCTATAATTGTAACATGTCTATATAATAGTTTTAGATAATTATTTTTGTTATTATAGGTAAAATGCTTGGAGCGAGGCAAGTGAGGCAAACAATAAAAGTTCCTTCAGAATTATGTAGATGCTATTTTTCCTCTTTTCTATAGGTTTAGAATAAAGTTTTTGTTTGATGTAAAGATTGTCAATTCATTTGATATAGAAAGGATTGTCATCCGAACCACCATTACAACATTGTTTTCCATTTCTCTTGCTACATAAATGAATGTTGGTTTGAATCTTTCTTTGAAGTTATGGTTGTGTTGTGATCTGGTGAGGATGTTATGTTGTTGATTGAATATCTAATCATATCAATTTGTTGTTAGAATTTTATTAGATGCAAACTTCAAAATATGTATGGTATATAGTCCATTCATCTTGTTTATTCTCTTTACCATAAACACTACGAATACATGTCCTGTTTCCTCTAATTTGAATGCAACTTATAATAAATTTATAATTGGATTCTGAATTTCACTCACATTCCTATTAGTGTCTGTCAACTCATCTCAATCCTCAACTATTGTTGCTTCTACTAAGGCTGCAAGGCCACATCATGTTTTACTTCTTTTCTTTTTCCTATTTGACTCAATATTTTCTCCACTTCCCTCCTCCTTTTACATTTTTTTCTCTTTTTATTCTTTTAGTTTAAGAAATTCATTTACTACACTGGGTTCGTTGAGTTTCAATTTTGGCAGCTAATGAATGTGAATTCAAAATTATGAACTTCTTAGATGGAATAAAATGACATTATTAATCTTATGGGGTAAGCTCAAAAGCCTACCATGTTACGTACATCATGATTTTCACAAAACGTTTTGGTATGCTATTTATATTCACAGAACATGATAAGTTTCTCTTTTGCATTGGACAAGACAATGTTCTGATTGCATTTTTCCCCACTGCACTATGTATAAACTAGTTGGATTATTCTTACTCTAAAGACTCTAAACTACTATGGGAAGAAATTGTTATTTCCTTAAACATTGTTGTTGTTCCCCATTGCAGAGATGACCTTTATAATTTATCCTCATAATAGAATCATTTTACTAGTTTTGTTTTCCTTCACAACACCCAGAGAGGGAGGGAGAGAGAGATGAGAGATAGAGATAGAGATAGAGAGAGGAATATTAGAGTTCATAAAGATAAGAAAATGAATTTTTTTTACCTATGGAATATTATGAAATCTGAGATCCTTAGCTCATTACAAACTTAGATATACTATGCTGAAGTTTTATCTGTGTATTAGTTGTCTAGCATAATTGGTTTACTCTTATTGACTCTGATTCTATTGAATCTTTTTGGGTTGTCTTTGATGGAGCTCAACTGATTGCTCTACCACTAGAATTTCTTCTGTTGTTTCAGGAGGAATTGGTAGGTTTTTGCTATGTTGGAATGTATTGATATTAGTCTGAAAATCCTAAGATTGATATGTTTTTGCTCTGCTGGAATTTCTTCTATTATGATTTATTTATAAATGTTCCATTAACATTATTTTCTTGTTTTTATTTGAAAGTTTCTATGCCTAGGCCGGTGTGGATGTGATAAGTTTTCCATTGGCAGAATATTTTGTGGTTTCTCAAGTGCATGTTTCAGTTTGTAAGGAAGTCCCATGATTCTTTCATGAGGAGTGCTTTCTTCATCTCCTTCATGGAATGGATTCCATGTCTGCCACCTTCGACAGTTGCAGTACTTTTCTTCATCCAATTGGCTTCTTGTTTTTCTGGATATGCCCCCCTGAAATATGAATCCATTGGTGAGATTATCTATTTCTTGACACAAAGCATTGGGGATAATTTCGTTCACACAGTGTTGAATGGTAAAGTATTAAGCTCTGATTTTAATAATCAATAAGAATGAGATATTTACGTTGGCCCAGTTTTTGATGTGTTCCTTGTATTTGCTTTCTATTTTGTATAGGTGCTTTTGCTGATGCTACTGTGGAGAATCAAAATTCCTATGTGATTTTCATGTCCTTGGAATACTGAATTCTCATTTTTATGTCGGCTTACCATTTCACTGCTGAATACTTCTAGTGTTTTCAATACTTCTATTGTCTCTACTAATCATGATGATTTATCTAATTTCAAATATAGGAAGGTTAATCCTATATCTCTATGTATTTTTTCTAGTATTTGGTGGTTCATGAATGTAACAGTTTACAGACAGAATTCTGTTTCATATGACTCTATCTAGACAATGAAATAAAGAATGTCATCCGTCTGTCTGATAATAATTTTATCTGAAAGCACATTTTTCTTTTTTGATGGGTTTTTAAACAAGATACATGAGTTGCAGGGGTCGTTTCACATTATATGAGCAGAGAGATACCAAAAGGCTTAGATTTTGATGTTTGAAATTGGAACTGTAGTTGCAATCCTGGAAATCACACAATGTAATTCATCCATGCAATGAACTACTTTACGCCATTCTACTTTGTAGTTGTAGTGGTGTACTTATTGATAATCCCTTTGTCTATTGTTTCACCCCAGCCAGTTGGAAATTAAAATACTTGGAAGGGTACATTCCTCTGTCCGGGATGAGGAAATCTGAAGTTTCCTGTCGTTTTCCCTACAAGAGGTAGATAATTAGAATATGTATTTGTTATCATTCAACTGTAGCCTCATTAGGTCACTAAAGCATTTTAGGATATAACCCTAAGGTTCTTCATATATGCAGCAAAAAAAACATTATTCATAAACACCACATGTGAGACTGTGGATGTTCCTTGGACCTTGCATATCAGTCATATTGTTTACGGAATGGGTCTAGGTATGACTGTATTACTACAATGTCAATGAATATTCTCAAGAAGAGATGCTAATGGGCCAAGTTGGCCTGTATATCCTATTGTGCTAGTGTTTATTGTTCCCCCTACTAGTATGTCCATGTACTCCTCTTCTTATTCTGAATATTGTTGCTTACTACTCACTACCACTTCTTCATTACCTTAATTTAATTTTCCTTCCTTTTATTGTTGCTTCCATTCAGTGATATTGTTCTCACTCCTCTCCTCCTCCTCCACCTCTTCATCCATAATAGAATGCACCTGGATGGGGAGCTCGCGGTCTAGGGAGATGGAGTCGCAGTTCGGAGTGTAGCTTCTGGTCGCGGTTTTGGAGGGCAAAACCGTGACCACGGTTATGTGGTGAGAAACCGCGACCGCGGTTATTGACAAGGGAAGGGGTGTTGTTGTGTAGTAGAAAATAAAGCGAAGGAAAGGAAGGAGAGGGGGATTGACCCCGGTTGCAAGATGGGACGAGGAGATTGGGCCTTTGTGCCCACTTTGACCTGCACATAGGTGCACAAATCTCAATTAAATGAAGATACATCAATTAAGCTAGGTAAATTCACATATTAGAAGATAAGCCAATAAAAGCAATTAATCAGAGCAAAATTGGGCCACCTATGTGATTCTTAAAAATTCTAGAGTCTAACTAGAATAAATGCCAAAGTTGGCCGTTTGGTTATAAAGGCTCAATTAAACTAAAACAAAACCTCATGTTGAAGGATAAATGATTGATAATTTATAATATGAATAATGTCACAATGCCTTTTCATGTATTAGATCCAGGGCATCTTTCTCATGTACATTCATAGCAACCAAAGAGGATAAATGTATAAATTGCTCCTTCTGATGAGAGATAGAAGATTCACCAAATCTGGCTCTGATGTCTGCAGTGCCTGATTGCGTAATGGAATTCCTTGATAAAATGAAGACAAAGAATTGCTGACTTTTTGGATACCTCATGGAAGTTTTGTTCCTTTGTAGTTTATAACTTTTATATCAACTGAATAAGAGGAGTATAATCTACATTGTGACCATTATCAAGAGTAAAACTAGCATTTTGTTTTCTTGCAGGGCCTTAACTTTTCCATTCATTAGTTTTTTGAGTCTATGTTTTGCATGGGCAGGTTGCATGATAATAACACTAGATGTGAATAAAATAGTCCTGTTCAGATCCCTCAAGAGTTATAATGATCTTCATTTTTTCACAGGTTCTTGGAGGATCAATTTACGAGACTGATTCTAAGCTGGTTGGTAAATGATACATTGGGTAAGATAGGAATAGAGAATGAATGCTTCTCTTTCTTTGGCTCTCATAAATCTTCTTTTTGCTTCTCTCTCTTTGATACTCATAAATCTTCTTTTTGCTTCTCTCTCTTCAGCTCTAATAAATCTCTACTTACCCCTGAAATGTTAGCCTATCAGGTAAATACACAGTTTCCATTGCATTCCACTAATATAGTCGCCTGATGGGTGGGGCACAACTCCGAGAATGGCTTAATGAGGCTCACACAGAGGATTACATATATATTTTCCCTAATTTAGCCTATTATCACCATTTGAATCTGCACTTACGTGTGTAAGTGGGTTAGGGAGCTTTAATTTTCAAAGGTGACAACGATTTGATTGTGCTAGTTCTCGTGGAGACTTAATAAACTGGGTTGGTGGTTGTTCTTATGGAAATTTGTTACTGTTATCACGTAATGTCTAATATTTATTCAGATTTTTCTTGTTCAGATCTATTAAGTTACCAGGTTCTTCATATGATATTTTTACTATTTTATCATCATATACTGTATGTTCTTATATGTGCATATATTTCCTGACTTTGTGAACTATTTAGTGTGGGTTCATGGTGGGGAGCTTCAAGTTCAAGCTGCAGTTCACTATGGCAAATGTCTATCCAACCCAGCCAACCTTTACTGCCTGCATGGTTTGAGGTTCTAAACTATAAACAAATTGGTCCCTGTGAAGATCACTACTGAACCTTCAAGGTGTGTTGGCTGATTTGTACATTATAATTACCTATCATTGATTGGTTCCTCTTCTAAATACTAGATCTTTCAATTATGGACTTACTCAAAATTAGATTCTTACTTGTGATCTATTGCAAATACAGTGAAATACATGTCTTCCTCTCAAATTTCAGCATCTCTCGGCATACCTTCCACAAATGCAATTCCTATCATTGTCTACTTTGCTAAACAACAAGGCAAGCAACAAAAAGAACCATCTACAATAGATGGAGAAGGATGTATATCAACATTGTTTCACTTTGTGCTTGTACGGACCATGTGGAAGTGTTGGACAAGATTGGCAAACCCAATTGAGTTAAGCAAGTCATAAAAGGTCATAATACATCTACTAAGTCATTTCTATCTATACATCACATGTACCAAGATTGTCTAATATAATTGAGTTGATACAGTTTTAAAAGGAATAGTAGATGAGCTACTCTGCTAGTTTAATGATGTAATTTACATGCAGGGTTCTGATCTGTTTATTCTAGTGCAGAAATTTTGTCTCTTTTCTTTCATAGGATCTTGCAAGAACTCTAAAGCTTGAGTTTTTTTTGCTCATTTCTCTTTTGGTTATATGTATGCTCTCTGATTCTCATTTATGTTACTGCTCTAATGAAGTTGGCCATATTATTGCTGGCTTTAATCTAAGTTTCTACTGAAGTTTAAGAAAATTGCTGCAGTTAATGGCTCTGTTATCTTGTACCAGAAGTATCAACTAAGACTAAGCAGCGATCTCCTCATCTGGACGGCTTCTTTCTGCTGCTCTTCTCCTCGATGCCTGATTGGGAAAAAAAATTCTCAGCACTTCAAGGACATCCTCAATGTTCACATGCCTCACGGAAAGCAACACCATTGCATCGTACATCAAGTCTGCCATTTTGTATGCGACCCTGGAGTAGTCTTCCTGGCCCAGCAATGTCTGGAAAAGCTCCTCAGCCTCATGCTCTTCTTCGTGATGGTGCAACAACAACAAGAGCTCGAACAAAAGAAGACAATAAGGATGTTAAAACTTACCGAGAAAGACACAACTCTTTCACAAAGATGTTAGTAGACCACTTAATCATTGATATATGTATATGCTTTTTTTATACACATGTAATAGGGGCAAGGTATACGTCCTCCCCATGTACATTCGACGCTTCATTATAAATGAAAGTAAGATTGTTGGCATAATGAGCATAACTTGCTCTAAATACTACAATGTTGTTACTAAAAGAGCTTGTGTACTAACAAGTTACACAATATATATATATATATATATATATATATATAGTCGAATTAAACATATATGTATGTGTACTAAATGACAATACATATGCAGCTAGATGCATAATCAATTACATATATATGTATATAGTAACTACTTCCTTTCCCTACACATTAACTACATATAATTTGTATTAACATCATGTTTTTGCTACATACTGACTATATATACAAATGTAGGCATACATTTAGCTATAATTATACCTATATTTAAATATGTAAGGACAATATCTAGCTACGCTTCTGGATACATATGAATTTGTAGCGAATGGATTATCTAACTACATATTTGAAAAATATAGTTAAAGGCTTTAGCTATACGAGCATATACTACAATTTGTATGTGTAAAGAAATATGTAGTCAAAGCCTTTCGCTACAAAATATGGGGTTTTCGCTACAATTTTTTTTTATAGTTAAAGACCTTTTTTTTAGTAGTGTTAATCATAATTAACCACATACCTATCAAGGTGTCTTGAATGCAGAATTAATCCAAACAAGCAAGTAATATAGAATCAAGCAAGTAAGCACACAATTTGGCCCTAAAATATACATCCAATATTCTCTATCACGGATCATGGTTTCCAAGTCTAATAGGCCTAATCGTACCCTAGGGTTACTAGCCCTTTTTAGGGTTTTGATCATAATTAGGGTTCCACTTCATTTTTATTACTTTTACTTTACTTTCATCAAAATATCCATCAAACCCTAATTATCTCATCTTATTTTCCATTTAGATCCTAAGATCAGGTTTGGACCACAAAACCCTAATTTTCGGATTAACTATATTTTGTCTTCCCTTTTTCCCTTATTTAGGGTTTCTAAGGGTATTAATCACAATATTAAGTTTAAAACCCTAATTCTTGCAATTTCCTTTTCAAAATAGGTTAATATCCATCTTTATCTTTAAACAAGTTAATAATTCTCGAATTTACTCACTTGCAAGATTAAATCCATCCTTTATCCACAATTTGGGTTTCTAACCACAAATTAATACTTTTTCCGTCTCAATTAGATACTTTTGTAAAAAGATACTGATTTAGTTTCCCAAACTATTTTTAAATTTATCCCTCATATTTTTCTGATCATTTTTCATGTATTAACTTTCCTCATCCGAGTTTTCTATCAAAAGATATGATTTTATCAAGAAAACCCTTTTATTTGATTTATTAGCACTTTTCAGAAAAATGTGGATCGTTTGATCCGTGGTCCGCTGGTCCACTTAGAATCCAGCGACCAGGATCGCGCACACCTAATTGCGATCAAAACAAACAAAGGATGAAAACTCCCTTACCTGTAAAGAAGGCGCGGAGGGGCAAATGTGCAAAAGACCATGAGCCTTCGTCTTCAACCTCGTGCGAGCACATCAGCTTTGGTGGTCAACTCGAGCATTGACTCCGAGCTTTCAACCTCCTTTGATCATGCCAATTGGCCAGGGAGCTTCGCCTCCCTTCGTTGAACACGATCGCATGTTCAGTTTTTTGCCAAGGACACGCCAAGGTCATCCCCTACTCGCCGGACTCCAGCAAGGCTCACGGAGGTGTCGAGAGGGCAAGTCAGGTTGGATTACCAAATTGAAGGCACTATGATACTCCTTGCTCTCCTCCGCAATAGTTGGGCTAGCAAGAATAGATGTTGGTTCCCTCCTTCACCCTCCCCTATATATAGGGTCAAGGCAGGCTCGTGAGAATTGGGTGTTTCCCAAAACACCGACCAAACCTAATCAAAATAGGGATGAATCTCCACGGTTTCCTCTCCTGAGTCTAATGGGACAATCAACAGGCTTGCCCAAACTCTGGTTCACGAGAAATTCAAGATGGGAAATTCTCCATGTAACTTGCAAAATCCCAGTCTGTGTGGGACTCAGAAGATGAGTGACCAGCATTGGATTGAGATCCAACGGTCCTCAAAGCACGCGATCCAACAAAAGGAAAATATATTTCTAATTTCAGAATCATTCCCAATTTTGGAGATAACTTGAAAATTTTGTATCTCCTAAACCCTTGCTCCTTTTTAACTCAAATTTTAAGGGAACGTTTATCTTTACATTATCTAGCTATGTACGAAATTTGGGAAACAAATTCCAATGGATGAGTAAGATTCCTTCTCTCCAAATTTATCCCTTAATTAATCCAAAATTAATTGGTATTTCTTTTCCCTTTGCTATTATTTTGTTATTTTGGGTCCCTTGGACCTCAAGACAACCTAAAGGCACGAACTCCCATATTGGAGAATATTTACCTGCCTTTATTCTATTATCTATTTCTATTTCACTTCTTATTCATTTCTTTAGTAAAATATCTCATTTCAAGGATTTCCCTTTATCTTTCTTTTTATTTTCCTCATTGGTCTTCCTTTTAACCTTAGGAATCCTTTGGATATGAAAATCCACCAAGGATAACTCAATTGTACCTCTTTTAACTTTTATCCAAAATTTATCATAGTTTTCAATTTCTTTCTTAATAAAGAAATATCTAATTGATCTTTTCTTTTCTTATTGCTTTATATTTGCAATTTTGGACTCCTTGGAACCCAGAGACACGAAATCTAACTTTGGATTACACTCTTTTGCCTTCTAGAGGTTTCTACATTTTTCTTTTCTCCATTTCTTATTAATAATGGAGTTTCTTTTGTCTTTTCCTTGTTATTGGGCTCAATAGCCAATAAAGCCCACAAATAAATCAACAAGGCTATTTTAAACGAAATTCATGCATTCAATCAAAAGACATAACTATTTATTCATTTATCTTTATTATGATAAATTACATTTCTCACCAAATGAACCCAAAAATTGGGGTTGTAACAATTTCTTTATATGTCGGCCATCCACCAAAGATGGGATTCATAGACCTTCCCATGAAATCCTATTGCTCGAGGACATATGTCATGTTGTCGGTGAAGCCCATATCCTCCAGCAGTAGACGATCGTCGTATCGCGTTGGTGCGAATGACCACTTGGAAAGCTCCTCATAGGCCTTCCTCACCTCCATCGAGGAGTGGTTGAGGCGTGGTCGTGGCGTAAGAGCGCTAGGGGGTCCTCCTCATCTTGCCATGAGGATGGAGTGAGCAGGGAAGAAGAATAAGAAAGGAAGAGCTCGATGAAGCCTCTGGATTCTTGGAGTAGCCACTCGTTCTTGTAGGAGTCATGGTTCTTCAAGTTGTGAGAAAGAAACAAACCACAACCTCCCTTTTATAGGGTTGGCGCCGACCTGTTGGGACAGTGTCGATGGTACCAACATGATGTAGGTGGCACTGACATGATGTCGGTGGCACCGACTTCTGGGGCTGAATCCAGGCCCTCAGTCCATCGATGGCTATCGGTGTACAATCTTCTTTTTCCGAATTGCTGACAAGCCGGTGGCACCAACATGAGGTTGGTGGTACCGACTTGATGATCTAATATGTGAATTGTCCACGTAGGCACATCTGGGCCATAGATCGGGGTTGTCCACGAATTGTATGTGGCGGGATCGAATATGTGAATTGTCCACGTAGGCACATCTGGGCCATAGATCGGGGTTGTCCACATATCAGTGTTTTCTTGGGTCGGTGGAACTGAAAAAGGTTCGGTGGTACCGAATTGATGACCCCACCTGACAAGAACTCGTACGTACAAGGTCTACTATACGGGACTAGAACTAGAAAAGTGGGGATTTCCTAAAAGACAAGCAAGCGCAAGAATCAACCAATTTCCTATTTCTCAAAAGCCAATAAAGTAGATAGGAGGAGCAGCTGGGGCTGGGCACTGACTATGGTCTACGGAGCTTAACCTGAGTCTCGGTTAAGGAAGGCTCCCGGGAAGAACTTATGGTTTTGAGAAGCTGGTGCGGAGGACCTTTTCTAGTTGAAGATTTCTTTGCCATTTGAACAACGATTTTTTTTTTCAGTGCATCGACGTACCCACCGAGTCTGGGACCTCATGCCGAGTCAGTGCCACTGACTTGGTTGTTGGTGGTACCGACGGCTCATCAGTTAACCACATCTGAGTTCTGCACTTCCTTCAGAGATGTCAGTGGTACCGACTATTTCCAGCCGATCTGCCCATCTCTTTGACCCTATCTCAGTGCCACCGACTCAATCACAGTCTACACACTCAACAAATGAGTCAGGGTATCTTTTTTATAGAAAATTTTCGAAAACTAAGTACTAATAAAACAACTTAATGGAAATGAAAGAACTGAACATCCTATCAGTTGGGTTGCTTCCCAACAAGCACCCTTGTTTAACGTCTAAGGCTAGACAACTCCATTATCGAGATTAATGAGGGGCACTAAGTTTCACCTCATGCTCCTTTCTAACAAAATTTTCCCCAAAATAATGCTTTAGTCTTCGGCCGTTGACTAAGAAGGATCTCTCTCCCGCTTTGATCCTAACAACTCTGTGAGGAAACACTTCCTATATTATAAATGGCCCACTCCACCTAGAACTCAATTTCCCGGGGTGTAATTTCAACCTTGAGTTAAAGAGAAACACACTCTCTTCCAGTAAAAAGACTCTGCTAGCTATATTGTGATCATGAATTCGCTTAGTTCTTTCCTTGTAAAATCTTGAGTTCTCATAAGCATTCATCCGAAATTTATCAAGATCATTCATTTATAACATCCTTATCTTTCCTGCTTCATCAAGATCAAAATTGAGCCTTCTCAACGCCCAATGAGCCTTATGTTCTAATTCTACAAGAAGATGACACGCTCATCCATAGACTAACCTAAACTGTGTGGTTCCTATGGGTGTCTTGTAGGATGTCCTATAGGTCCATAGCGCATCAACTAACAAATCACTCCAATTCTTCCAACTAGACTACAATGTCTTTTCCAAGATCTTTTTAATCTCACGATTGGAAACCTCTATGTGTCCTTGTGTTTGTGGGTGATATGGTGTACCCACACGGTGTGTCACTCCATACTTGTTCAGAAGTGCCCCATATTTCCGATTAGTGATATGAGTTCCTCCATCATGTATGATCATCCTTGGCACTCAAAATCTATAGAAAATGTGATCCTTAACAAATTTGCACCCAACATTTGCATCATTCGTTTGGGTTGGAATTGCTTCCACCCATTTTGACACATAATCAACAACTAACAAGATGTAAAGGTTGGAGTTAGAGGACACAAAGGGTCCCATGAAATCAATACCCCCCAAATAAAAAACCTCTACTTCTTAGAACGCATTCAAGGGCATCTCCTGCCACTTTGATATGTTCCATGACCGTTGACACACACCATACCTATGCACAAAGTCATATGCATCTTTGAATAGGGTCATCCAATATAATCCACTCTCCAATACCTTTGCGGCTGTCCTAGAAATAGCATGGTGACCACCTGTAGGTAGTGTGTGGCAATGTTTCAACACACTCTCATACTCACCTTTAGGTACACATCACCTCAAAATTCCATCCCTGCACTGTTTCAACAAAATAGGATCATCCCAAGAGTAATAAAGCAAAGAATGAAAAAAATCTTTTCTTTTCTTGATAACCCCAATCTACAGGCAATTCCTTACAAGCTAAATAATTTGCAATAATAGCAAACCAAGGATCTTTTTGCTTAAGCGTTAACAACTACTCATCAGGGAAGGTCTCTAGAATGGGTATATTCATGTCCTTCTCATCTACCCTCTCCGAACTAGTTAGGTGATCAACCACCCCATTCTCTACTCCTACTTTATCCTTGACCTCAATATCAAACTCCTACAACAAAAGGATCCATCTAATCAATCTTGGTTTAACATCCTTCTTCTACAGTAAATACTTAATAGCCACATGGTCAGTCCACACCACCACTTTTGCTCCCACAAGATATTGTCTAAATTTTTCAAAAGCAAAGACAACATCTAGTAAATCTTTTTCAGTTGTGGTGTAATTAAGTTGTGCGTCGTTAAGTGTTTTAGATGCATAGTATATGACCGTAGGAACCTTTTCTAGGCGTTGCCCCAATACTGCCCCCACAACATAATCTGATGCATCACACATCAGCTCAAACAGTTGGCTCCAATCTGGAGCCTACAAAACCAGTGCGGATATGAGTTTTTCCTTCAAAATCTCAAAAGCCTTTAAACACCTCTCACCAAAATTGAATTTGACATCCTTTTCCAAAAGCTCAGACAATAGTTTAGCGATTTTTTTAAAATTCTTAATAAAGCGGCGATAAAACCCGGTGTGGCCTAGAAAACTCCAAACTGCCTTCACTGACGTTGGTGGAGGAAGTTTTGAGATCACTTCTATTTTAACCAGATCCACCTCCAAGCCCTTTCTAGACACCTTGTGGCCTAACACTATGCCCTCACTAACCATCATGTGACATTTTTCCCAATTAAGCACTAAATGTGTGTCTTCACACCTCTACAAAACATTATCCAAAATTTTCAAGAAATCATCAAAAGACGCCCCATAAACCAAAAAAAGCATCCATAAAAACCTCTAGACATCTCTCCACCATATCTGAGAAAATCGCCAACATACACCTTTGAAAAGTTGCGGGTGCATTGCACAACCCGAAAGTCATGCGAAAGTATGCAAAGGTTCCATAAGAGCAGGTGAAGGTAGACTTCTCCTGGTCCTTAGGCTCGATTGAAATATGATTGTAGCCCGAATATCGGTCGAGAAAAAAAATGGGAGCGACCCGTGAGTCGCTCCAAAATCTGATCAATGAATGGTAACAAAAAATGGTCCGTAAGTGTAGCAGTCTTCAACCTGTGATAGTCAATGCAAACTCACCATCCTATCACTAATCTAGTGGTGATTTTCTCATCAGATGAATTAGTAGTGACAATAATTCCTCCCTTCTTAGGAACTACCTACGTCGGACTAACCGACATAGAATCTGAAATAGCATAGAATATACCTGCCGACAGTAGCTGGGTTACCTCCTTCTTCACCACCTCTGTCATGATTGGATTTAAGTGACACTGAGGTTGAATGACTGGCTTCGCTCCTTCCAGCTGAATCTTGTGTTGGCACAAGGTGGGAGAAATCCCCTTGATGTCGACCACATACCACTCAAAAGTACCTCAATGATTCTTTAACACAGTGATCAATTGTTCTTCTTCCAAGATACTCAATGATGTTGATATGATGACTGGTAGCTTCTCCTCAGTGGCTAGAAAAACATGCTTTAGGTGAGGCGGTAGTGGCTTGAGCTCCAACTCAGGGGAGTTTAGAAGTGAAGAAACCAATGGCAGTGGTAGGGGTCCTAAAATGTCTCACGTAATGAAATGGCAAAGCCTTCAGTAACCTTGCACACTCCTCCAGTGACCGGTCCCAAACACAATAATCCATTATGTTCATTAGACAAGCCTCTAGGGGAAGCTAAGGATGGACCTATTGTATGGAATCCTCTACATCATCTTCCACAGTAGATAAGCTCACTTTTTCTTCTCTATCATCCGGGAATCCTACCCCCTTGGCAAGTGAGACCACCTTATTGTTCTCCATGATGTCCACAACAAGTCTACCATTGTCCACTTTTTTCATAACATGTGCCATGTCCAGAACTGGTTTTCCCAAGAACAAAGAAATATTGTTATTCATGTGTTGCATCATATTACACTGCTCCTGAGCATTGGATGACTTGGAATTATCCGACATGGTTATCTCAAACCTGTCATCTTTAATTCTCATAGTCAAGTAGCCTCTTCCCATCTCCAAGATCATGTCATATGTTGCTTGGAAAGGTCTTCCTAGAAGAAGCTTGTTGCCATGTTTAGCTTGCATCTCCATCACTACAAAATCTACAGGAAAAACAAACCAATCCACCTTGACAAGCACATCCTCGCAAATGCCAAACGATGTCACTACCGAGTTGTCTGCTAACTAAATCATCATACTGCTCTTCCTTGATGTTTTGATACCAAGCTTTTTGAAAGTGGATAGGGGCATCAAGTTGATGCCTGCCCCTGAATCATAGAGTGCCTCACCAAACTTTATCTTCCTGATGTAGCATGTAATGTTGAATCAACTGGGGTCTTGCCTCTTTGGTGGAAGCGTACCTAAGATGAATGCACTGACTTTCTCTCTTAGTATAACCACCTTAGAATCTGGGATCTTCCTCTTCTTGTTGATGATATCTTTCAAAAACTTCCCATATGAGGGTATTTGTTCAATTGCCTCAATCAATGGTATATTTACAGAAAGCTTCCTAAAATTGTCCAGAAACTTGTTGAATTGTTGATCCATCTAGGTTGCCTTCAAACTATTAGGATATGGAACCAGTACTATCTGTGTCCTATGATGTGGTGGAACATATGACGTCCTCTTTTATACCTCATATTCTTGCTTTTGCTCCTCCCCTTTGTTTCCTACCTCGGGTTCTGCTTGTGCTAGTTCTGCCACTAAGTCACCACTATCAACGAGCTTGATCACCTTAGTCTCCTTAGTCTGTGGGGTCAATGTCTTCTTCTCACTTCTGAGTAGTATGGCCTTGACCTGCTAGTTCCCCGTTGGAGTTTTAGTATTTCCTGGAAACCCCTACTGAGAAGGCTTTTTTAGAGCTGCCACATCTGCTGCAAGTTGAGATAAAGTTGCCTCAAAGCTCCTCATCTGGGCCCATTGGTTCAGGAGATCATGCTGGAAATTGTTTATCAGTTGCTCATTTTGCTTCACTATGCGGTTGAGAATCTCATTTGTGGTCTCCTCTGCTGCAGGTCACTATTGTTGGTTATTTCTATGCTGGTGTTGTTGATTAGGGTCCTGAAGAAATTGTTCAGATCTTACAAGATAATTTAGGATCCTTTCTCCATGCATAGTCATTGTTCCTGTAGCCTTGTTTCCGCATATACTTTACCTGGCCTTCTTCATCTGATGAATTATTGTCCTTCTCAAGCAACTTCTTTTCTATCAAGTCCAGCTTTTCATTTAAGGATTTGATGACTTTGGATTCCCCTATGATCTTGATCTGCTCTGGATTGTCCCTCTCATTGCCCCAAGCCTGATTCTTTGCCATATTCTTCAAAATATCCTAACATGTTGAAGGAGGGTTATTAAGAAAGAACCTTGAGCCTGCACTGTCCAAAGTAGTCTGTTCACTTTTTCACAACCCATAATAGAACATCTTCACTTGATTTTCTAAATGTATCCCATGGTGTGGAACCTTCCTGAGCATTATCTGAAAGTGCTCCCACGCCTCAGAATAAGATTCAAATGCATGTTTCTTGATGCTGTGGATATTCTTAATCCACTCATTTGTCTTCTCTGAAGGAAAATATCTTTCAAAGAATGCCTCTACCATTTCGTCCCATGTCTCGATTGACTCTTTTGGCAGGTTGTGTAGCCATTCCTTTGCCATATCAGCCAGTGATGATGGAAACAGCTTCATATAGATGGCGGTTTGGGGAAACCTGTCGACTTTTACCATATCACTGATCTCCACAAAATTACTAATATGTGCCACTGGGCCTTCATGAGCGTTCCCATAGAATGCATGTGACTTGACGAGTGCGATCAAACCCAGATCAATCTTATATTGAGCTGCATTCACATGTGACTTTTTGATCAGCCCTGTCTGTGTAGCTGAAGAGGATGCCTTTATCCTCTCCCAAATGGTCCTCTCTGCTCCTGGATTTCTGTCCCCCATTGCTCGTCGCCTGGGTGACACTGGTGTGCCTTCTAATGAAGCAGTTTGGATCAGAGCCTCAACAGCGACTGGAACCTCAGTTGTAGCTTCTCTGTAGTCTATGGTCCTCGTTGTCACTATACACTAGTACCTAAAAAAATTGAAAATAGTTAGCCAAGGTACCTTTAGAGAAAATTTGATATATGAATATGAAATAAATATATATTTTTTTGCAATGAAATTCCACAAAAATTAAAAAGTGCCCTAGAGTGGCCGACTGCAGCACTCGTAGTACTGAGACATCGCCGTCTCCCTGACACCAACGCCAAAAACATGACACGTCAAAACCATGCACAAAATTGCAAGTGCACGCGTCAAGTAATAAAGGCCTTTGTGAGGCATGAGTCGAACTCAGGGAGACGTAGTCTTAGTAACTACTACTAACTACGGTACGATCAGCAAAGTCGATTGAAAATGTTAAATTGAATTTTAACAAAACAAAAGAAAATTAAGAGATAATGAAAACGGTTGATTCGAATATGGTTGAATTCCTTAGGGTTACCAGTTTCACCACAGGGTCTCGTCGTATATCGTTTCTACTGAATTAATATAAATTCCTACTCCTAACCTGGATAGAAGTCCTATTGCTAGAATTGCTCACTTCCGTGATACAATTCACTACCTAAATCTAAGCCAATTCCATTTCTATAGTAATTTATTTCTCAGTTTAGGTGTATTAATGAATACTCTGGGTTCTTTCCATTGACCATGCGTCACCTTCTCCCAGGAACGTGTAGGAAAGTGTACAAGTTATGGTTTTCTAACCTTTAATCCCCCTTTAGGAGTAATTATTGGTCTGTAATCATATTGTTGGTGATAAAGTAGTGATAAGTCATTCAAATCCACACTTATATATCCAAGATTAGAGAGAAATTTATACTAAATCATGTATAAAGTCAATGCAACGATCCCTCGGGTTACTCCCGGGTCCTAAGGAAAAGAGGGGTTTAGCCCCGCATGGTTTTCAGTTGAGAACAAATAGAAGGAGAGAAGAAAAATGTGGGAAACATCAAAGAGATTCGTGTAACCCCTGGAAAGAAGGTACTCCAAATGATCCTCCTCGAGAAACGCATGTCCTATAGTCTTCCGGCAGTAGAAACGTCTGTCGGAGGTGCTCAAATCATCTGGTTGTCGTCCTTCGGCTCTGTGCTCTCTCCCTCTCTTCTCTGGCCATCATGCTGTGCAAAAACTGACCCCCCTTAGGTATGTTTGTCCTCCCTTTTATCCTAGGTCACTTACGGTACCACATAATGTGGACCGTTGGATCGGGGCAGCCGATTTAGATTGCTGAAATCTGACAGAGTCAGTGGCACCGACGGTATTGGGTTTTGGTCACTCTCTGGCTGAGTCGGTGTCGTCGATTGGGATGTCAATGGCACCGAGCTGATGCGAGTTTTTCCCTTCCTCTCTGATGCTGTCGTTGTGGCACCGACCTGGGTGGTGGGTGCCATTGACTCGGTTGGTCGATCAAGGCTTGTCTCTGATGTCATCTCGGTGGCACCGACTCCTCCAATATTTGAAATTCCTAAAAATCGACAAATATCATGTATCAAGCCGAGAAATATATAAAATACTAAAATTATGATGAAATAAACATTGTTTGATGCAAGCAAATTATACAAACCAATTATACATATTTATGTAGATATGATCAACGAATTGACTAACAAATGCACAAAACCACGGTAAACTAGGCCTATAATAAGCGAATCAAAACACATACATCAATACTGATCTCATAGTAGGAATCTCCCCATTCCAATACCATTCCATATAACCCTATACAATTCCATTTTGTATGACATGACTTTTGATTATGTCAATAGTGTCAACTTTCAAGTTGCTACTGTGATTCCTACAGGTGCAATAGAACCTATCTCCAAGTTATTTGATATGTTCATGTACAAATATTATAAACTGGTCAATAGCAGTAATAAAACTATGGAGTTCAAAAATTTGGAATGGACATCCATGATTGATCCATTCTATGATGAAATGGGAAAAGTGTATTGAATCAATTGTTACCTAATAAGTTAATTTTAGAATAAAATAATGTTTAAATTGAGACTAAATCCTTGATTAGCATTCGCATTTATGAATGTGTGCCGCATATCACATTTTGGAGTACTTAATCTCATTAGTAAGTGTATAACATGTATCTAGTTTTCAATAATATTTAGACAAATTTCTCTATAGTTCTCCAAGTATACCAATATAGATTAGCAAATATCTAGATACATATGTACCTAGAGAACAAATGGGGAAATATTGTCGAAATATTTTAAAATTGAACACACATTATAAAATACATCATGAGTGAGATCAAGTGTTCAAGAATAGTCCTAAATTAAGAATTATCTAAGTTTTACTCATCATGAGTAATTCATTGATGGGTTTCTACAATAACCAACCTTACATTTCTCAGTTTACGAGTTTCAAGAATATTAGGGTTTAGTATTTAAGTAAATTGATATCACAATAAAATTTTGTTAATGATTAGGGGTAGTTAACTGCATCTAAGCCAACATATTCAACATTAGAAATATTTGTGTGATGCTCAATATAATCAAAATATTCAACATTAGCAACATATTCAACATTCATGTAGGGTACAATTCATCATTAGCAACTTATTCAACGTATTCAACTTGGAAACTAGAGCAATTAAGAAAGAAAGAAAGATATTAATCTATAAAGAAAATAAGATATCCTAACCAAACAACTAGATATCAAGAACTATTTAAGTTAACTTAAGAGAGAGAAAATAGCATGTGCAACTAGAGCAATTAGGTAAGAAAGAGACTAAGCTAGCAAGCAATATTTTCAAGTTGGGAACTAGAGAAATTAAGAAAGAAAGAGACTAATCTAGAAATCAAATAAGCTATCCTGACCAAACAAGTAGATGGAGAGAACTAGTTAACTTAAACTAAGAGAGAGCAACTAGTATGATTAATTAAGTTCTCTTAGCATGGTGTTGATAATCTAGCTGACCTAAAACATAGTATACGGTCACGATGACACAACTTTTGGGAGCCGGAGGAGCCATCTATTGTTCTTGTGGCATCTAGAGGAGCAAAAGCTTATCCTATGTCTACAACAATAGGGGGCAGTCAGGAGAAGTAGTAGGCTGACATAAGAGAAGCAGTAGGACAGAGGAGAAGCAGCAAGGGGATGAGGACGAGGACAAGGAAGACGATGGGCAATAGGGCGGTGGAGTTAGAGCAGCAACATAAGGGTGGAGAAGGAGAAATATGGTGGCAGTTTTGTGTAGATAGACCAAATTCTTACTCATAGAGTATTGGGGGAAAGAAGAAATGAAGTACACAGGAGTTATTAGTAAGCCATGTGTCATCGATTCATATAAAAAAATGACACCACCATATATCTCGTCCGTTACTCAACCAAAATGGACATCACAATCCCGTGGTACGAATCTTATCTCATAGGTCATGTATGGAGAAACTATCACTGTCTTCAAGCATAAATAACCTTTCTCATCAAGATTATTTATCAAACTGATGTCATAATCCAATTTGCGGGGAAAAGATTTTCACAGGCCATTTCCTACGAACCCTATGTCAGCATCCATCTACAGAGAAACCAACACCGTTGTTCACCATTTGTGTAGACTTATCGTGTTGGTTTAGGGTAGCCAAAACCGACACAATAAGATTTTGGAGGGAAATAAATTTAGAGGTGGTAGGCAGAAAGGGTTCTCGTGTTAGTTTTTTAAGAACCAACACACCCAATGCTTTCCCAAAATTTCTCATTTTTTTCCGTAAAATTGAATTTTGTGGGTTGCCTGATGTCGGCTTGTGTCATTTTTAACCGATGCACTAAGAAATGTGGTACCTATATTTTTTTCAATAGTACATTCATCTAACAATGATAGTTCACTCTAGTAAATAGACACAATAGAATGGTGTGTTGGTTTCTATCAGAAACCAAACAGACATGATAGGTTATATCTGTACTAGTATCACCTTTAACCTAATATAAAGGAAGCCAAAAATAATTGAACAAATAGGATCTCATCCTACTAATTATAGCAATGTAATAAAAAATTTAACAAAAAGAAAAGTCACAACAATAAATAACCATATATTAACTCATTATATACTCACACAGTAAAACCACACATATCAAATTGAAAAGAAATTAATTAGTCACTAAAGTGGAAACCACCTATGAATAATCTAGACCATATAGTTAGCCTTTGGTTGAAATTTGAGGTCAGACCTTGTTTGATCTCTCAATTTCAAAAAAATCATCTAGAATCTAAAATCATAAAATATTATTTATTTAATTCATACGAAAAATCTGCACATGTTTCATGCTTTATCTATCACGCACGTCCTTCCTATTTGTCCATTGTGGTAGATCTTCTTGATGGCCGCTATCTTTCTTCGTATGTCCTGTACAGACTGGTATAATCGGACAACGGGTAGTCGTCTCCCTCGCCCATTTCCCCCGCCCTTTTTCTAGCGACATTCAGCTGAAATTTTCTCGGCCCCGATCCTTCCGGAATATGGATCCTAGTTCGAGTATGTATCCCAAAAATCATTACCAACTCTCCAGCGAAACCATCGTAGATGTGATAGGACTTGGTTCCTAGAAATCCACATAAAATTTGGTTCCCTTCTACCTGAACTCGACCCATACCAAGTAACCAAGCCCCTTCGAGGATAAACAATATGGAACCCTCCTAAAAGCTTTTACGCACCTTTAGAAACCAAAAAACACCTTTCTATTACCTTGAAACAGCCCGTGATTCATCGCCGCTGTCCATCTTCTACCTCCAACCACCGATGCTCCAGCAACCCAAACTCAAAGGCTACTAATCCACATACTGATCTACACCACCTTTTATGTCAAAGAGATAAAACATAGAAAACATGGCAAAGACACTAGTATCGTAAATCCTATTACGACGGTAGAAGGTGTTTGACACCATCACGTTGACCAAAAACTTGGTATTACATTTCAAAATCCCATTTTTGTAGAAAGAAATAGTTTCAGTTTGGTTAAAGCAAACAAAGTAGAAATACATAGAGTGGGTATTTGGGTACTTTAGATGTCAGTGTGACTTACTGTCATCGTTGCTAAAACTCTAATTTACTAATTCTATGCCCCAATTACTCTAGGATCATCAATGTCGAAGATCAATCATAGGAAATTTAGATGAAAGATGGAAATTAGAGATAGATGATATGGATGCACTTGTTTGTTTAACAAAGACATAAATCAAGGATAGAAAATATATTTACATGAACACGAATTTAGATTTTTAGTTGTAGTGGGGGATAAATGTAAACTATTATTATGGACAATGTCTAGTTTAATTGATCATAGAAGTTGTTATTGGATGAGCAATAAAGTAGTCCAAGCTAGTAGTTAAAGATTTTCAAGATAAGTTTGAACAGTTGTTGATAACCAACTAGAATAGTTCTAGATATATATTTAGGAACAAGTACAACTTAACCTATCACCATATAACTTTTTTTGCAGCCTTCATGAAAATAAGAGTTGATGTAGATAGAAGGAGGTATAATAATATAAAAGTGGTAGATAATGTGCATCGAAGAGCTTGATTTGGTGGATATGAGAGATATTTATAGTTGGTTGTCAGATTCAGAGGTTTTGTATTTCAGGGAGAAGTTTTGAGAATGATCCAGTTGGATTAGGAAAATAGATGAAAATAAACTGAGATATCACTCATTGGGGAGAAAGTCTATAGGAATTCTTCATTCTGTGACACATGCTACTGGATAGACACCTCATTCCTCCACGTGGTTCCCTAGAAAAAATTGGATTTGGTCTGGTGTCCCCTAGTAGGAAACAAAAATGTTTTCAGGTATGAGATTTTGTAATTTTTGAAAGATTCTAGAGATATCCCAAAATGATTTTTTTTATCGAGGTATTCACTTATATGTTGAATAAATCTCAATTAGACAATAAAAGAAAAAAAAAGAAAAAGATTTGCTTTCCAAACTTCCATCTTTCTCTCTTACTTAGTAGTAAATATATGGCTTGAAAGAATTATCTTTACAACTAAAATATTGGAAAAAAAGGAAACGTAATTGAATTTCCTATAGGATAGAAATTGAATATCACATTCATGATAATTTTATTTGGGAATTGATGAAAAAATTCTTAACTAGACTCATTTAAAGTCAAAATTACAAGTAAGTCTAAATAAAGAATTTTTGTTCATTCGTATTGATAACATCAATTTTCATGAACATTTCATAAACTTTTTCCTTCATAAAATCATTTGATTCCATGTTTCAATCTCCAATTTTGTTCAGATTGTTCATAAAATTCCAATCACTTTGTTTTAATCTCGTTCCATTGAATATTGTAGGAATTCAATTAAAAATCCTCAAGAAGATGATTTAACCATCGATCTCCAGGAATGATCATTTATCAAGCATTGACATCGATAGCCTCCTGCTACTCATTGACTTGTTAGGTCGATAATTCAAAGACCTATTAGGTCAAATCCTATAAATAGTCCCGCAAGGCATCACTTCAAGGTATCTTGGATTTTTGGAGTCAACAAGCCGAAAGGTTGCCGGGAAGTTCATAATCTGATTCTAAATCTATCAACCAGTCTAGTGGCATCGACCTAGCTAGACTATCGATCTATGGACTTGAGATTTAGCCATTTCCATCAATAGATTGATAGATTTTCTTGCTTCAAGTCCAGATCGTAGGGAAGAGTGGAGTTCATCAACCATTGGTCATCAACCTCCTCGTTAGATCAAATCGAAAGGTAGATAGATCGATTACTCAATCTACCCTTGTATCAACTTCTTCTTTCTCTTTTTCTTATCATGACTTAATCAAGTTCTAATATATTTCTTTTATTTGACATGAGTGGTTAAACTCCATAACTTATGTTGGGAGTAGTCATCAAGACCTCCCAACCATATAATCTTCCCTTCTTCTATTTATCACATATGTTCTTTCAATTTTATTTCTATAATCCTATTTTAATGAGTCGCATGTTGATTAGCTACGTTCTCGCGACGTTTGATATGGATTTATTTCAGAGAATGGTTTTGGTTAGATCAGGAGTCTACATTAGTAATGAGACACGAGAGTGAGGAGTTACTATAACAATAATCATACAATTTTACTTGATCTTTTGGTTATCATCTAAAGAGAGGAATACCTTTAGGTAGAAACCTACCTGGAACTTGAGAGAAGGAATGAGTGAATGTCTTTTTTGACTATTTACAAAACTTGTTAGGAACATATATAAATTTGAAGAGAAAGTTTTGCAAGGTTGAGAGTGGTCAGATTGCTGAAACTTGATTAAAGTTTCTATTTTTATCATTTCACAATTATGTTTATTTCTTCTTTGATCTTTCATAACTTAAATTTACTGTTTAAATTACATTACTTCGTTCTTGGACCGAAACACCAAATTCACTTCATTGGTTTAACTAAATTAAGCCAAAATATCTCATTCTTATTCTGTTATTCTCGTTGTCCCTGTATTTTACCCCACACTGCTACAATAGATTGTGTGTTGAATTGCATATGTTTCTTAAAGTTGGATAACATTTAAAGTCTGATATCTTTGACTGGAAAATTATGCTTACACTTTTGTCCCACTAAAAAGAATGATCATGTACCCCCCAACAAGTTCAAATGGATGAATGGGTGGATTAATCTAGTGAAAATATTTGGAAAATGTAGAATTAATGACAAAAATTCATCAAGACACAGAGAAAATATTATCATCATTATTGCTTGAGTGACTAAAAATGTGGTGAAAAAATGTATAATTTGACTTCTCTGGTCAATCTTCTTCATCTAATAAAATATGTTATTAACTTACATCAATGAGAGAATACTCTACAAAATAAACATGCCTCTACACCTTATGCTTCTACTTTCTCCAAAAAATGTGTGAATGTTGTTGATATGGAACAACATGACACTTGTCATTACAGATGACTACTTGTTTTAATTCAATATCTTTCTAATGCAAGATATGACCCCACTTATCCAATGATGACACTTTTTAGATCATGTACACTCTGATTGAGGCATACGTTGGCTTAGCAAATCAAAATTGTAATATATGAAGAAGACTATTGGATATGGCTTGCATATCTTTGTTTCTTCTAGTGTATCTCTCACTCAGTTATCTAATGCAGATTGGGATAGGCTCCATGCAATAAGGAATTTTACTAGTAGGTTTTACACCATTGTAGGCTCCACAGACATTAGTCTAAGAAAAAACCAAAAGTGGCCAAGTCTAGCATTGAAGTTGAGTATCTCTCTCTTTGTCTCTCTCTTACTATCGGTGCTGATCAAATAAAGCTCACTCACCTAGTACATGATTCGCATGCCACCAACACGGTCCAATTACTCTATTGTGACAAAGATGATGCACATCATCTTTATGTAAATTCAATTTTCCATGTGTTTTCAAAATATTTTGAAAAGGATTATCACTACATACTCGACAAAGTTGATCTTGGACTGATTACAACAATTATTTCCTTCTAATTAATAGTTGGCTAATCTATTCACAAAACTTTGTCTTGCCTTCAAATTTGAGCTCTGACATACAAGTTGGGCATTAGAATATCATAATACCCAACCTGTAGGGGATATTAGCATTTATAATTTCATTATAATTTCTTCTTCTTCTCTAGTCTAGTGGAAATGCCCTCTATATGTTCTTCCCACCTAAGTGAGTCATTCTCTCTATTTCTCATCACAAATTTGTCTATAAATACAGAAAAAATGACTTAGCATAGACAATGTTAAACATTCTAATTCTCGCCTCTCCAACATTTTACGAACATAATGGACTAAAAACAAACCCAGAGGCAGATATAAAACGTGGCATTAGGGGGGCTTAAGTACACTAAGGGGGCTGATTTTAACTTAAAAAATATTATAGTTGAGGTTAGAGTTCGGGTCATTATGATCAAGCTATGAAATGTACACCACTCCAGCTACAAAGGTTGTTTTTTCATATTTTCTGTAGAAAAGTATGTGTCATGTATTATATTTTACCATAAACATATAACTAAATTTTAATTTTTAGATTTGGAAAGGGAGGATTAAGGCTCCCTATCCCCCTAGATCCACCCTTGGAAAAATCAACCAATGCTTTTTATTTTGACTTCATGTTACAAGACTTGAGCTTCAAAAAGTGATGGTCTTGGAGGCAGACCCTCCGCTAGCTTGACAAATATAACATCACAATTCCTCTTAAGTATGATAATATTCATGACATGTCTATACCACTAGGATCATTTTGTTATAGTATTAGACTTTAATATGTCTTTCATATTTGATCATATTCCTATTTCTGGCTTACTTTTAAACTTGATATGTTTGTCTAAGCATAATTTTTTATAACAAATAGTTTGAGTAAGAAGTAACTACTAGCAATTATTTTCAACAATATTGTCATCTTTTTAGATGTACTCACAGTTTTCTCTCACCTCCCTTGTCCAATCAAGCAAAAGAAGGTCACACAGCCCCAAAATACATCAATTTGCTAAAATCTACATCAAATTAGACTAACAAAGAGCTCAACAAATTCAGTAAGATAAGCCAACGACATTTAAGCCTCGCAAATAAGCAAACATATCAGCAGGAAACTTACATGACAAATGCGCTTCTCTAAAAAATATGGGACAAACTGTCTATTTAAGCAATGGAAGGAATGTTGAAGTTGTTCAATCCTACCACTAGAAGGTTACTAATTTTGTAAAAGATCATGAGGTCTTATCATCTAACAGTTAGAAAAGATATATATGAATTCAACGAGCACTTGTTAATATACATCAGTTGTGAATGTATGTTCCAGCAAGCAGGGGTGGAACCAGAGGGCAGGTAGAGGCCACGACTTTCCTAAAAAAATAAAAAAATAATATATTTATTTGTATATATGCATATATTTGTAATGTATATTTATAATATATATTATTTATACCAGATACTTGTCACAAACATGGACTTGATGTAGTGGTTTGTAGTTGTAATGATATCCAAGAAGTATCGACTTTGATTCTTTGTGTACGCATTATTATTTTTTCGCAATACATACATAATGCAGTTGCTATATATATGTTCTTTGACACAACAAAAAATATAACTAAACTTAGTGTAGTGGTTTACACATTTGTTGTTGTATTAATGTGATAAGATTCAATCGTATATTGAGCAATAAGTTTTTTTTTACCCCCAACCCCCAATTCCTGATTTGGCCACATATGAGCTAGAGCAATTGACACGGAGTCGCTAAAAAAAATAGACAAAAACATCCGTGATAAAATTTGTCAGCCCTCGTTTATTTATACGATTTATGCTGCGCCCATCAAAGAATTAGGTACCTTAGACCATCAATGTACTGTTTCAGATAAAGCAACATCCACCCGAACCTAATAGTGACTGGAAAAATAGTGGACAGAGCAGTATCTCTAATAACGTGTCAACTTAAGGGACCAACAAGAACAGGCGGTGGCCACTATGAGTAGTGCTTCCTTATCGTGAATACTTTCCGATCAACAACTCGACGCAGAAGTCAAATACATGATAGGAGTCAAAGGGTTTTCCTAGCAGCATGCATTTCTTATATATTGACTTTTCGCGGCTTGCATTGTCATTAAATTAGGACGAGTGCTTTTCATTTTTATTTTTGCTCTATCCACTATCTTTATTCTTCAATCGACTCAAAAGAGTTTATTGTAACAAACACATTTTCATCGAATACTTTTGATGTGGAGTCTGCGCCCGTCAACTACAAGTTGAAGTAGTTGTTGCCTACCGAGGATGATGTGTTCATGCTTGAAATATGGATGCTGTCCGTATTAGACCACTATCAAAATTTCAAATCAGGATCCTTTGTCCAGCAGTTTCCCATCGTGCACCGAGTATTATTTCAATACATGATATACTAAATGAGAAGCAACCACTTCGATTGTGTATTGATTTTGTTGTCTGCTACAATGAGGGGGCATGTTTTGCAATGGAACCACAATTATTGAATCTAGCATGAAGGATTTTCTCTCCATTATCTGTTATATATAGGGTGTTGTGCAATAACAACGTTAAAATGCTCACCAGCGGGTTTACATTAGATAGTTTGCCACACACAAGGTTTTTTTCAGTTGAGTCAATGTCTCTTATCCTATTAATAATAATAAGATATATTGTCTTGCAATTTTAGAAATTCCAAACTATCATTAAACAACCTAGAAGATATTGCCATTTAATCATTACGTACTTTGCCAGTACTTCTCCATTACCAAATCCCATAATTTTGCGTTATCATCTGGTGCTGCCGTATCTAGATTGACCCTATCTTCTAATTTAAACTTAACTAATGTTACGGAAGTTGGATAAATAAGAAGAAATGATGCATGCTGCAGTGCACCATAGTATGGAGCCTGAAAGGCGAGCCGATATGTGTGGCAAAAAGATAAAAAAAGATAGAAGAGAACAAGAGTTGGTTACATAATTCTTTATGTAAGGTGTGGGGATTGCGATAGAGTGACAATTCCATATAATCTTCTTCAAAGTTCTTAATAAATTACACTTGCTTTTATCAAATTTATTATTCTCTTGTTAAATATTTTCTTGGTGGTTATTGGATATACTGATTGTCTAGTTGTTCTTTTTCCTAGTGCATATGCTAGGGTTGTGACTCACTAATGAATCTTTGAGCTTAAAATGTTAGCAAATTACTTAAAGCAATACACGAGGAAAATTGTTGCAACATGAACAGAAAGCATCGCCAACTAATAAGTTTCGGTGACTTCAAACACTATCGTTGCGCCATACGGTAGAAAAGTTGATGAAACTATTATTATAGAATCATGCACTATTCCAGGACATATATTTGATTCTGGTTCTTGTTTCATTATATATCATGTAATGATTTATAATGAAGGACATCACACATTGTAGAGAATCAAATACTCTCAAGTCTCAATAGGATTTGGTTATAAGAGAGGGTGCTTGAATTCACTGGTTACAAGATACCTAAGCACGGTAGAGATGTGCAAGTCACTCAAAAAATACAAGTGAAGATGAAGATTACTTGGTATAATAGATCATATCAGTTTGTTGGAGATTTTCTAATTAAATATAAATCAGTCCATTACAATCCTTTCAGCACCATGAGTGTAGATGAAACAATTGCATGGATGGTGGAAGTCATGAACTAAAAAACTGTTACATGTATTCAAATCTTAGGTGTTGTCAGGTGCAAGATAGAAAAATTGATTGCAAATTTTAATAGATGTAAATTTGTGACCTTCTCGTATCAATAAGATATGAGGAGACCAACAACATAGTACCATCAAGCTGAATCGGTTCAAATAATGTACAAATTATGGCATGGATGGACGATCTTTTGAAGGATACAATTTTCAAATGTGTGCATTTTATCAAATTGTTTTATACATGGAGCTTTCACGTGGTGGGTTTCGCAAGCGAATCCTAAATACACCCTCTACGTTGGAATACATTGGTTGAGAAATTTGGGGAAAAAAACAAATTTTGATGGTGGAAGCATAGAAGAAGAAAGGGAACAAATTTCTTGAAGAGAAAAACATACTTCCACAATAAAATCCGTGTAGATATTATTTAGTTAATGTTTGTTATTATGTTTATTAGGATATTGTATATCACCTTGAAACATTGAGAAATCAAGACTACTACTAAACATGGGGCCAAACATATTTTTTTAGCAATATCTTTCAGTTTAGCCTTATCCTGTTTGTCCACACATACCCCTTTCATAATCATTTGGATTGGTCTTATCCACTCATCATACCTTGTATGGTTTCTACTTACATTTTTTTATTTGATAACATAATCAAATATATTACTAAATGAAAATTTATGGTTGCAAGTTCATACACCAAATAAAAAAACAAACAAAAAGAAAACACCCAAGGTACATCAGGTTTACTAATAGAACATGGGTGTCGGGTCCCTGATCAGTGGAACCCAAAAAATTAGGGGAATGGACACACAATAAAGGTTGGTCCATCAAAAGATCAACAATGTTTGATATAAGAGCAGGTCATATCTTCTTTGTACAACCAAGGTAGCATACCCCAAGTAGAAAACAACGTCGAAAAAAATGGCCAAAGAGAATAGACCATTTAACCAATCTAAAATGTCCACTAACTTCCATCCAAAATCATGGGGCAATTAGATCATCAACATGAGAAACCAAATTGGCATCAAACACAAAATTTGTGAGCCCACCAGAGAATAACCAATATATTGTTTAGTAGTGAAACATGTCGATGGAGCAATCTTAATCTTGATACAATGAGATAAATTCAGAAGAACATTTTTTAGTTTTTATTTGAGCAGACAAAATTACATCGGTCTAATTTAGAACTCTTTCATGTATATTTATTCTATCTATCCTTCAATATCAACAGATGCCAAATTAATGGTAATATTGAACTAGTCTTTCTATTTATTTATGGTGTAGAGGAGTCGCATGAGGTGAGAATCTCATGTACGATTTTGGAATAGCGATGGTAACAATAATGGTATCTTCGATTATGATTATATAATAGTTCAAGTGTGGTTGATATAGTTGAGGCACAATCAAAATATGCATCACCTAAAATGATATTTTTCCACCATAAACAATACAATTTTTGAAATATTCGTAATTATTTTTCTACAAAAATAGCTTATGTCATCAAAGTATTTATTGTTCCTTTCATAAATGATTTCCCAAATGATACTCACCACTGAATAGCTTGAATTATAAGCACAAGAGTCCTCAAAGAAAGCCTATTATTATACAAGATATTAGAGTTCACTGAATATGCATATTATAGATTGATGTCTTAATGGGAAAATGATGACTAGTTAAATAACAATAATACAATACAATATTGGTCCTCAGAGATGTGTTATCGGAAAAAAGCAGATAATTGGCAAACAAAAATCACTAGGTAGAAATAACCACCAAAAAAATCACTATAGAGTGAAGACCATCCAATCCGCCATGAAGGAACTACAAACCACCATCCATCTTCATGGGGATATTTGGTCACTACTGTGGGAAAAATAGATCAATGATATTTATAGATGGAGAATGGTGATTGAGAGATCCTAATTTTGAGAGAGAAGGAATCATAACCTGGAATGAAAATTTATCCACAATATATAAGCTATGTACTAATCAACATTAATTTTTGTTGAAACAATTTTTTTTATGAAAGTGATAGTGGTTACTGAAGGTAAGTTTCACAAACTATGCCTCCCACTAAAGATCTTGATTTATGAGGAAAAGCGTTCACCAAGGCAAGCTTCCTTCTTATACAAGATATTTAGACAATGATGAAAATGCATATTATATATTGATATTTTAGTGAGAAAGTGGGACTAATTTAAACCATAGAAGGAACAACCAAAGAATATGTGATCAACAACCTCAAAGTGTTGTGGAATAAAAGACAAATTGATGGTTTAAAATATCACATTTGATACAAAACTCACTAAGAAGTAATTTTTTGTTTCACATCAACTGAATGAGGGTGTCTAACCTTGGTGGGCATTTGATTTCCAAAAAGTGTTGGCTATTATTAAGTGAGTTGTGAAAAATACAGATAAAATCATTGTATGCATCTTTACCTTGTATATAATTTCCTTTGGTAAGTACATGTGGGGTTTGGAATAAGAATGGAAATGATAATTCATCACATAAGAGATAAGGTAATTGAACCCATCAAATGAATAGTTTGTTTAAATATGTTGTTTCTTTTTTAGAACACATTCTAATTACATGGTTCAAATTGATATGTTTCTTCTTATATGGTATAGCTATACTAGAGTTATACACCCTATTTTTTACCAAGGGTCTGACTAAAATTCCATGTATGGACAATAGAAAGCTGAAGTGGAAATCTTGTCTAGTATAAGGTGTCTAATCAAGTAAAGCCAGAACTGAGACAATAATTCTTTCTCTAATTGTGTTCCATGTGGATACTTATATTAATGTTTTATTCTTATGTAGTCCAACCATGTAGAGACATTATTTTGACAGTATACCCTTTAACCTAATTGAACATACCATGAGAATGTAACTATTTTTTTTGTTGAAGCTAAACAGACTCAAGGGGGGAGGGTGAATTGATCTTAAACCACTTAAATAATCTGTACCTTCAAAAGATATATCAAGATAATTATGTGGTTATTAAAAGAAAGGGAGATGTATATTGATCAATTCACAAGTATGCACAACTATGTAGAGTGGTTTTACCTCTAAAGGAAATATCTCAACTACCTAGAGAGGTCAACCTCTAGAATTTTAACCAACTAGCACCACATTATCCATTAATGATATACACCGTATGGCCACCCTTTTCAAGATCAAAGCCTAAAATAGAATCTCTTTCCTAAGCAACAGAGACAACAACCTTACAAATTACTTGCCTACTCTTTCTTTCAGTGTCTTTTGCCATCTAAAGGACTTAACCATTATTGCCAAAGAGTCTTTGAACTTCTCCAAGGACTTGTCTACCCTTATCCATGATGTTCCTCCTTTAACAAGTTCTTACCTACTCTTTAGGAATGATTCTTCCACCTTTGAATTTTCCTTCATAAAGGAGAATCTTTTCACCAAGAGACACCTTCCAATATTCTTCTTCTCTCTTAGAGAAGATATATAATCATCATCATAATAATTAGAGAGATATATATTTGAGGTACGAAAGGGATATCCTAAGAATATATACTTTTAGAAGTAGTTCTCTTACATATTTTCTAATCACTATAATTGATATAACAAGTAACTAAGATAATTATAGTGGTTAGGGATTCTTTTGGGTACTTCTTCTCTCAATTGTAGTATAAGGGCATTTGTAGTTCTTGGATAACCATAGATTAATGAAGATACTTGGGATTTATTTATATTTAAGAACTCATCCAAGATGTTAAAGTCAAATATGATGAGTTGTAACCATTTTGGGAGATTCCAACATATATATGACACTTTTTTCTCATTCCAAAAACTATTGCACAATAGGAAACAACTGATGCACAAATGTTGATGGAGTTGGTAACATGAAGATTACCTTTATATACTAGACTATTTTGATAAGCCAAGTTACCTAATGATGAGAAATTCTACTGATAAGAGGTTTTGAAAACCATGTGAACATTATTGTTGATCGAATTGTGCCCAAGGGAAACTCCTCTGACTACACGTGGTGTTTTGGGTATGCCAAGACCTCTTAGGAAAAATACAATTCATCCTAGATATCTAAATTATATACATGATCTTATTTACAAGTCATGCGATCAATATAAGTCATTTACATCAAATATTTAAGAAAAAAAACTATGTACTCTTTTGACTTCATCTTTCTACGTGTATGACTTGATTTCGATCCAAACTAGGGTTTGCATGTTTTGTCATTTGGAGTGTATCTATCTAATCTGAAATCACTCATTTATAGTCATTAGATAAAAATTAGTGGAACGGTTTAGTCATCATTAAAAGAAAGGATTAATCAATATCGACCTCAAGTCAACATTGTTTTCCTTTCTGAAGATGAAAACCCATTCCATAAATGTATTAAAAGCATTCAAGTAAAATCATATCTTTGAAGAAACGTAGAGGTTTTTATAAAATTGAGTTCATATTCTCCCCCTTAGTTAATGCTAATTGAGTGTGTATACTCCTATGTTATCTCATTCATGATTAACTTGCATAACATTCATAGAAACTATATCTTCTCATCATATATGTCATCCCCTCCTTGCATTAGAAATATCTTTCCTTGCTTTATTATATAAAAAAGTGGGGTATTAAAGACCTAAATTTATTTTCAAAAAGAAGCTAGAAAAGCCAAGAACATAAGCTCTTCCAAGCAATGTATGTAAATCAAACTGAGGTATGCATTTGAAAAACCCTAGTTGTAGTTATATATTTAAGTAAGGAAGGCTATGCATGTAAGTAACTCAAACAAATATATATATGAAAATCAACAAGCTAGGTTGAGTATGTTTGTAACAAGGTAAAATCATAACATAAAGTCAGATACTACTAGAACTACGTGTCGAGAGACTACTAGTAGTTGATATCAAAAGTCAGGAATACTAGTAGGTTCTAGTATCACAAAAACTGCACTAGTTAAAACATGCATTAGAATATGTAGAGAAATATCCACTCAAACGAATATGAAATTTCAAGACACGTGGATGGATATTACTCACTAGAAAAGTTGCATCTCTAACAAAAATGATTATTACTTATAAACTCATGGTTTAATCCAAAAAAGATATACAACTAGAAAAAGTATATATTGTGAGAGAACAGTGGAAGCAATTTAAATCACAACCAAGTTCTAAAAAGATTATGAACAAAACATGCAGAACAACTTAAGAGAAATAATTGCACGATATAGAGATATACTATCTAGTGGAAACATGAAGATAGAGTTTTATGGAAGATAGTGTAAACCATGGTAATATGCACATCAAATGAATGTATAAATGGGAGTACCAATAGAATAGAGCTATTGGTTGCAAAAAAATTGTTAAGATGGAAATTACCATCCAATAAGCAATATGACTACTCATTACACATTGCTATCAACCAAGTTTCTAGGGAGGTGATTCCTAGAAAAAAAAGTTGTTGGCAAATCCCCACATGCCTATCATTTGAGTTTCCTCAGGGAAAATTCCACAAAAATTAGCTATTATTGAAGCTCAAATATATGCATAAAAAATTCTAGAGAATATAGAAAAATTCAAATAATATAGAACCATACATAAACCATTTAGTAATGCACTTTCTATAGATCAGGGGGAATTGTGGAGAAAGAAATTAATAAAAATCATAATATGCAAAAATTGAATTAAAAATTATGTGTATAAGTGAATAGAAACTTAACCTTATCAAGAAATTATTGGTTATGAACAAGAAAACCACTACCTCTATTCTTATCATTTGTTCAAGAAATTGTTACCAACCATATGCATCTCACCATTCTTCTATTATGTGGACTGAGAAGTCAATTTCGAATTTAATAGGTAATTTCAATCCTTAAATTTTTAAAAGAAAAAAGATTAAATAATCACCAATCATATCTTTTGGTTTGTGAGGGTTAGTTTATCCACCTAAACCATGTTGAATTGGGGTCCTTTCCTAAAAGGGAAATATATAGAAGAACGAATCATACCTGTGAAATTATTGCAAGTGTCATTTGCCTTATAACTAAAGGATTCTCTATTGGATATTGGTCACCCTTTAAATTTATATTACTCTTTCTAATATCAATTTCAATAACATGTTTATAATTTTGCATTGTGGAATAATCAAGGATTGCATTAACATTCTTTATCCATCTATGAATCCTTGGAAAGTGGATCTCAACATGTGATGCTAATAGAAAAGAGAAGTAGTAGAAGAAGACAATTGATTAATATCATCTCTAGCATGCAAGAGATTGACTTCCAAGAATAGATATTTAGTCATGCTAAAATATTTTTTAAGGTGGAGTGCAACATTAACATTCTCACTACAAGTAGGTCTATAGAATGATTCAAGACTGTTCACTTTTACAATCAAGGAAACATATTCATTTCAAGCATATTATTACTACAAAGATAAATGCTATGCCTATTCATTTCAAAAACAATCTCTATTCTCAATTTTCATTTTTATAACATCAATATGAAACATTAGAGAATAAATATTTTTGCATTCTATTCATTTAAACTAGTCATAAAAGGTTGATATTCAAAAAATAAATCTAATCAAGAAAACTAGGAATTTCAATTTTAAGAGGATTTATTTAATTAAATATAGGTATTATTCTCTATCTCAACACCACTAAATTTCACATGAAGTTATCTAGATTAAGCTCTTAGTGATAATAAATTTCATCTTGTAAGCATATATTAAGATTTTGAAGATCATATTTTCTTCATTCAGGTTGTCAAAATCTTAGGAAGCTTTTTATTTTTTTATTTAGTAAACATAGGAGAGGAATCAATAGCATAATTAATTTTATTTTAATATTATTTGGATAAAGAGTTGGAATCTAACTCTTTTTAATCTTCAACCATGCTTTCCATAAGAGAAAAGTGGCATTTTCTAACTTCACTTTCACTAGAGCTTTCATATGAGCTAGATTTGTAGGTGTCACTACAACTATTGTGACCTTTTTTTTCTTCATATACTTCTCATATATTTTCTTATTTCCATGGTAATGATAGTTTTTTTTTCTATGTGGACAATCATCCATGTAGTGACCTTCTTTCCACTCGTCAAACAACATGTTGGAGGAATTAATGTTGTCTATATAGAGTCTACCTATGGAGTACAAGGAACCTTCATCTTCTTGGAATTTTTTACTTGTTCAAATATGGAAAGAAATCACATCGTCTATCTTATTTTAATTATTTTCTTCACCATGCTCTTATTATTGTGAGGTGATCCTTACTTCATAAGATCTAAGATTGCCTTCCAATTCTTCAATAGTAAGAATGGAGTGCTTTGTACTCTATTCATTCACATCACCATCATTTCCCACCAGAGAGGAAGAGAAAGAAGAATCTTTAACCATACATTGTCCTTCTCCATAGGTTGACATGTGTTTGCAATTCCATTCTCAATGAGTTTAAGTCTTTAGTGCATCTCATCAATAGAATATTTATTTCTAATGTCGAACTTCTCAATTTGTTGGGTGAGAATGTAAAACTTATTTTATTTCACTTGCTATGTCCCATCAAATGTGATGGACAACTTCCTCCATATGTCATTGGTGATGGTGCATGAAGATATCTGATTGAACTTGAAGTGGTATAGAGAAATATAGAGGATGCTTATGAATTTGGCATTCAAACTAGATTTCTTCAAGGTATATGCATCCTGCATTATTAGAGAGGTCAGTGTCAGAAGTAGGATCCTCGGATCAAATGTAGAAATTAAAGGAGGATGGTAGTTCACTCTCTAGCTCTAGGAGAGATGAAAAGAACCTAGAAGACAGAGGATATGGGGGTCCTATTTATATGTGGATTTTATAGTTCAGAGTTTCCAACTAGAAGATTCTGGAAGAGGTGACAGAATGTTCCAAAATGATTTGAGGCGCGGTCTGCTGATCGAATCCCTCTACCTCATGGCACTGATAGATAGCTTTGATTAGTTGGATGGATCAAGCATCATAATTTTGTTTTTCAAATTCTATGGATATTTTAGCAATGTTCTGGAGAAAATCTTGGATAAGGTGGATTTCAAATAAAAGTCCAATTAAATCATTAAGGAGAGAGGAAAGACATTTCATTCAGGATTATGCTTGATTTGTATCCAAAAGATATGTATTTTTGTGTGAATAAATGTAATTGAATTATCTATTGGAGAAAATGGAATATTTAATTAAGATAATTCAATTGAACAATATACTGAAAAAGTATTATGAAAAGTGGTAGAATTGAGAGTATTGCACTTGAGGCTAGGTAAAATATTTTCCTTACAAAAAGTCTCGAACTGAGTAGAAGTGGGTGAAAATGGTTGGATTAAATAGACTGGAAATGAGGAAAAATACAAAAAAATGAAAAGGGATCAAATGTTGAAAATGTGAAAAATGGTAAAATATTAAAAAAGGATAAAAATATAGAAAATGTGGAAAAATGGGAAGGACATGGAAATAAAATGAACTCCAATATTGGTTAGAGAATTAACATTTATCATGATTTTTATACCGATTGAGCAAAAAAAGGAATCTCAATTTTGCCCCTCTTAAGGAGAGGTTCAAGATAAGAGTGAGAAATGCTGGCTTGAGCCAAGTATGACCCCTTTGGTCATGAAAAGAAAAAAAGTTCAGACTTGTTAAAGGTATTCATATAGACGTTCTACTGGGTGGAAACCATAGGTGATGTCTATTCCTTTTAAGGATGAATAAATAAGGAAAAGATTGGGCGTAAACAATTTCCCAAAAGTGAGGGTATCCTTTAACTGAGGATCTTATGTATATCTGGCCAATCATTAATTCCCCTGGTGTTCTTATGAGTCATAAGAGGCTTATCAGCTAAAAAAGTGGCTCTCATCATTGATTTAATTATTTATATTATTACATCTAATATTATCACTAACTCATTCCATAGTGAGAAAATGTGGATGTGAAAAAGTGGATGGGATTTGTGATTTGTCAGAGATATTAAGAACATGAGTTTGTATTCATTAAAATTATGGAAACTTCTTGATTACCAAGAGATCTTAAAAAGTAGTCATCATCTCTCTTCTCTTTCTATGCATATTAATTTTAGTTTTTTTTCATATTCTTGTAAATGGAGGGGTGAACCAAATTAAGGTGAGGAGTGAAACCTTAAAAAGGGAAGTGTGGTGAGTTTACCTATAGACAATAGGGATTTTATTAATCAAGATTAGATTGAGACATCAAACAAGTCTCCAATTATAAGGTGGTCATTATGGCCAGTGACTATGCTTGTTAATTGTATGCTCCGTTGTGCATGTGTCATATTGTAGCATAAAGTTCATAGGGAGATTAAAACAAGTTGAGATCAGGAATAATGTGATAATCCAACAATAAGTTGTTCTTCATGACATATTCCTCCACGAGTCCATCATGTGTCCCCTAGATTGTTGACAAACAGTTGTCCTTGAATTTCTAGTTTTCTAATTATTTGATAAAACTTCTTTTGAATTACATATTTACTAAGAAAGGATCTTTATATATGGAAATGATGGCATATGTGATTATATGAATGTTCCTACCAGATATAGGGATAAAAAACCATGATATAAGTTCAATACATTGTTGGTGCAGTCGTATGTCGTGATCATCAATCTAGAAGGATATAACAATACAAGTGCATGATATGTATAGTAGGATCCAACAATATTTGGAAGTATGAGAATTGAATTAGTTCAGTTTTAGGTTATGATCTAGGACCCTAGATTGATCTAGAAATGATTGCATGACTAGTTCAATTTTAGGTCTTGGGCTGGGGACCATAGATTGGATGTCAGATATATATCTAGATTTATAGCATTTTCATTTTGAAAAATTCTTAAGATAGAAAAATTTGGGTATCAGACATGATTTTAGGTTTGAGGTATCCTTTCGATCATTTGTTTATATTAATCAATTTTCTAATCCTCAAGGCCTTAGCTAGTCATTCAAAGAAGATCCAGGATTCTTGTTAGGATCTTCAAAACATTGTCTTGATTGTTTTAGTTCTTAAAAAGTTCTCAAGATTAACAAGATCTGGAACCAACCAAATATCCCAGTTAAGGTAGACTTCATGAGTAGTGAATGTAGTGGGTTAACCATTTGTTCCTTAAAGAATGTGTAGCTCAGATATATAAAGTTTGTGAGAAGAGTGCTAAGAAAAGATAATACCAACCATCAAGTGATTATCCAACATAAAAGTGGTCTCCATGACGTGTTCCTCCACTAGTTTATCATCCGTCCCCTAAAGTGCGAATGAGAAATTATCACCGACTTTCTAGTTCTCAATTTATTTGATCAACCTTCCTTTAAGCTATATATCCACTAGGAAAGTTTCATTCTTGTAGTGACACTGAGTCTGATTATATTTGAATATATAAGGCTCTTATTAAATTTATTGAAAAAGTATCATGTCATTGAAATATTTATTACCCAAATCCTAAGTCCAAATGACTACCAAGTCAATGGAGATAGGACCTAGGTGTATGTTCTGGCATGGTATTAACAAAGTGAGAATTTGGAAGCATAAAGCTTAGAATAAATTAACAAATAAAAAGGTTAAGGCACCAACAATATCTCAACATTCAACAATATTATTTAGTAACATCCTTTTATTACAAGATTTCAATTACAAGTTGAGAGTCAAATTTAAACATGTCTACTCATGTACACTAGAGATCTTACAACAAGTACACCTGACATAGCTCACCAAGCACATCAACTTCTAGCCATCACTGAACCTATAAAATACATGAAACAATGTAGGTCAAACATGAGGTGCCGAGTATAGGGCTAAAAGATACATATACATAAGCTTTGCATAATTTGAAAAGAGTGGCAGAAGTAGATGAACAAGAATAAACAAGTTAAATATTCAACAAAGCAAGAGCCCATGCTTTATATCATTTTACTCCAATTATACCAACAACATCATATACCATTAGGCCTTTGACTACTTCCCATAGGAAGAGTCCATAAGGGTGCTCAAGATTAGCTAACCATTTTATCGACATGGTCTGCCTTATCTGGAAAAATCAAGTAGGATACCCATCCTCATGTCCTTACCCTGAGAATATAGGTAGGTGCAAAAGATGTGTATAATGGAGTTTCTCTATTATGATTGCAAGTTATATAACAATGATATGAGACAAACATTGAGTACAATACTAGAATACTACATGGAAATATTTGAGCAAGTAAATAAGAACACATATGTATTAAATTTCAAGCAAGAAAGCCATTGTCATATAATTATTTAAAGCCTATACATCATTCAGAGATTTCATAACCTAACATGTCCTTGACCATCTAGCCATAAGCAACACATGATTAACACAAGATTACATACATGAATTAGATTCTCACCATGAACCCTAATTAGATCTAATTTTAGGGTTTTGGCCAATATAAGTTCCAAGTTGGTTATTTGTGCATTAGATGATCTTTTACCTATTTGTAGGTCATTGTGAGGGTGTGGTTCAAGTTTCATGTCAATTGGATGTTCCATTCACTTTATGTGGCCGTTACATGATTATGTCACTTTGGTAGATTTCAAGGTCCAAGGACTCATAGTATAGTAACCAATGTCATGATCATCAAGACACAAGATCCAAATAACAAATAAGATTCAAATCAACAAAATTAAGTGATAAGAAGCACATTCCAATATAGGTGGATGTCCCCCAGGGTGTAGGCATCATAAACCAACATTTCCATCATGCATTCAACTTCCCTACACATATGACTTATGTCATTAGGTTCCACATGTGACCCAAGTAGGACATCCACGTCAAAAAGGGGTCAAGGGTAATAGGGTCAATGTTGATCTTAGAGGTAAGAGCACAGGATAAGGATTCACATAATCATTAAGGTATAAGAACCACAATACAAGTCATATGGATCACATTAGACAAATTAGGGTTACAAACACCATAATAGAGAAAATAGTATGGATAATATACCTTATTTTCACCACTCATCACAAGATTACTGATACCAAAGATCTTTTAAAGTTGGAGGCATCAAGGGAGTCAAAGGTATCATTTTGGATCAAGTATAACCATGCTTGAACATGTATGAGACATATGCATGCATATTTTGGCATATTACCTAAGCAAGAGAATAGGGGGTTCATGAGTGATACAAGAGTCATGGAGTTCAAAAAGTTACTAATTTTCCATGTTAGATAAATGTAGATGGCACAATAAAATAAGATTAGCAATCTAGGGTAAATCCATCATTTACATTCAAAACAAGTCACGTAAGTGCATTATAATTCATCATTAAGAAAGAATTGTGATTAAGACCTTCATTAGGCTTAGAGGTACACAATATCTACTGTTGTCATGTTTAGGAGGATGGAGGTGTATATCAGTTTCCAACATTATCATATTCATGCATTTATCATGGTCAAACATGGCCAAATTTGTATCTTTAACAAACTAGGAACACTATGAGTAAATTTAAGATTTTAAACTATGGACATTGGATAGGTCTCGTCGCTAATCGATTTGATATATAATACTACAAGATTTGGCCAAAGGATGTTGGAGTTATTGATTTGTTATCATTTTGATGAGAAACTATAGATAAATGAGTTTGGGGAGTTATGATTAATTAATCGTGTGATATGGGTCATGGATCGAGAAATAAGGCACACCCTTCCCTAAATAGATGTTGCTACAACTCGTTGTCGATGTGGCCCGCAGTCTATCACAACCTACCACTTCCTCACATCCAGTGTGACTAAAAAACACTGGTACTTGATGCTAGAGCTGGACTTAATGATCCCCAACCCACCCTCACCACATTTGAGAAGTCGTCAGATGAGAAGGGGGGTTATCCTCTTCTGTCATCGCATACATCCTGAGGCTCTGTTGCAAGGGACTAGCTTACTGGCCAGTGCAACTATGTTAAGGGAGCATTGGAGCTCAAAAGGCCCTAGATGCACCAATGTCTCTATCCCAAGGTCCTATCCTCATTGCATGGGTTTTGATGGGATGTGGAGGCATAAGGGGAAAATCCCCAGACCCTAGATCCATGGAGGAGGCCATTGAAGGAAGGGTGATAGCTTGTGAAAGTAGGGCTACAAGGCACCAAAGCAAGGAACCTTTGGGGAAATCACTACTACAGAAAATGCTTTTTACAACGGGAAAAACACAACAGTTATGTTGGTTATGTTGTAATTAGCATATCTTTTACAACAATTCTATTTGTGTGTTGTGAATTATATATTTTATACAACACAAGTTATATACAATAGGCCAAACTCGTTGTAGTATATGTGATTACTACAACATGTGCTAAATTGTTGTAATAGACTGTAATATCACAACATACTCAAACCTGTTGTAAAAGACCATAATTACACAACATGCTCTAACCCATTGTAATAGTCACTTATGCTAACTTGTTGTAATAGATCATCATTACACAACATACTCTAAACCATTGTAAAAGATCATAATTACACAACATGCTCTAACCCGTTGTAATAGTCATGTATGTTAACCCGTTGTAATAGACCATCATTACACAACATACTCTAACCCGTTGTAAAAGATCATAATTACACAACATGCTCTACCTGTTGTAATAGTCACATATGTTAACCCTTTGTAATAGACCATCATTACACAACATACTATAACCCGTTGTAGTATACTATAATTAGACAACAGGCTTTCACCTATTGTAATAGTTACCCATTGTAATAGACCACAATCACACAACAGGTTTGCACGTCATTTGTTGTATATGTACAACAAAGAATATATGTGTTGCATAAAATGAAACTGGTTTAGCGGTTTGAGATGTGCCTTACTTTCAAGTGGTCTCAAGTTCAAAACCTTGTGTCTAGATGTATTTCCTTTTGTCTCAACATGTTATATAGAACACCCCTATTACAACAGGTGTGTTCAATGATCTACAACATGTATTAACTGTTGTATAAAATACATATATTACAACATGTCTAACACCTGTTGTATAAAGAACCCCCCCATAAGACCACACGATCTAATACAACAGTTGACACCCGTTGTAAAATGGAAAAATGAACTGTTATAAAAACCATTTTTTGTAGTAGTGAATAGTCAAGAATGAGAAAAGGGAGCATTTCAACAAGCTATTTTGCACCAAGGGTGTCAAGATGAGTGGGGATTGGTTGGGCACAAAGCTATTGTAGTAGATGCTACAGTGTACAGACTTGATGTTGAAGACAACCGAGAGCCGTTGGATTTGGAGACTTGATCTGTGCGTCAAGTAATCAAGGACCAAAACCATCCAAGTGGATTGTCTAGAGGATGGATCTGTGGATTTTCTACCTTGTCTAAAGACAAGGGGCACCCATCTTGCTGAGTCGTGCCCCAAAATGGGCCCATTAAGCTAAAAATGGGTTAAAATCAATATAAAAAGGTAGAACTTCTAAATGTCATAACTTTTGATTCAAAGGTCTGATCGAGGAAAAATTTGTGTCTTGGGATTCAAAATTGAACCCTCTATACGATGAAGTTTCTTTGTTTATTCAATATATGATCTTTGATAGATATAATATTGGTTGCAGCATGGTGCCATATTCATGAATGGTACATGGATTGAGATTGTAAGATGACATCACATATAGTGTAATTGATCATTCATGTGACCAACTTTTGGTACCAAAAAGCTTTGATTTTCATATTGATATCAATTTGAGTAAAAAGGACATTTTATGAGACATAAAGAGTGTAAGGGGGGAGAGAAAAAATTAGGTTGTCACATCCTTCCCTCCTTAAAAGAAATTTTTTCCTCGACATCTGTCCAAGATCATAGTTAAGGTAAACATTAACATTGAGCATGTTTCATTAACCAATCTTATAATACATGGAATCCTCCAACATAGGGTGCACACATAGGTCGTCATGTAGTTGTGTATTCCTTTAGGTTCATAGATTTGAGCATTACTTAGCTTATCGTCATAGTATAACATCTTTTTAAAATTAGGGTTTCACATCCCATATCCCTATAGCATTAGGGTTTTCATGTTTTTGTGAAACATCAAGGTATTTTATCGAGATCTAATTCATCAATTTGTCAAATGGACATTTTCATTATCATGACTTCTTCTTGACATTATTATTGAACTTGTATTTCAGCATCACACTAGATTTTAACATGTTTTAGTTACCCCCAAGATTTTCACCAATCATCATCAATTATCTCCAATTGGATTCTTTACTTTTATTTTGGTCTAAAATTAAGCATTCTATTCATGATTATTCATGATAAGATCATGAGGCATCATCAAATCATGTTTTTGTTTTAAAGTCTACATCTTTTTTGCAAGGTATGGTTTTGTATTAGGTCTATCTTACGAGAGTGTCTTATCATGCATATATAATTTTTTTGACATAACTGAGATATTTAATGTATCAAGAATCATTTGAGGAACACTATTAGCATCGACATTGAGGTTCAACAATGATCTCACTTGTATTTTGAAATGAGCTCCACAAGCTCAATCTAGTCAAGGTAAGACCTATCTATGCCCAACAAGACATGATAACCACAACCTTCTACCCATAATAAAATTTCTACCCTACATCAAAATCAAGGGCAACCGCTAGATTCTTGTAAATCAAAACCACTAACCCAGGTACGAGGCTCATCATGGGGATCACACATCTTGTACATCATATTACGGTTTATAAGGTTAGATCTTTCCATCAGAAATCTAGGGTTCAACTTTATCAACGGAACCATAAGCCAGGTGACTGAACTCATATACTTAGTAGTCTAGTTAAAGGCTCGTCGTCATGTATTTCATCATTCATATTTTTCAACTTTTCATATGTTTTGGAGGTTAGGTGCTCTGACCTTCTCCCATGTCGGGTTGACTCATATCAAGAGATCACCCTTTTCACATGTCCCATGCTAGAGGTCCTTCTTTCTAAATAGGTTGAGGCCTATGTTGGTCCTGAATCATGTCTAATGTGTCATATCTTAAATGTACAATACTAGGGCACAAGCAAGAACTCCAACCCACTAGGTATATTTAACACATCCACCAAGTGACATGTACCATACAAGGTGTTGGGTTTACCTAGAGTTGCATGTTCAAACTCATCTCATATCATAAAATCATACTTGACCCTTCCAAAACAAACTTGGGTCATTTCAAACAAACTCATGTCATCAACATCATCATCATCATATCGATCATCATCATCATCATCATCATCATCATCATCATCATCATTGGTCATCTAGTCTACTACTATCTTAACTTTTATCATGGCTCTAGACCACTCTAGAGACTCAACTATAAACTAAACACTCTCATCTAGACTTGATGTTACATCTCTTTCTCTGAGATTACATGGCCACTCACCGCCTTTCTGCATGTGGTAACATTTTCATATGTACAAATATTTCTAATTGAAATAGGTTTTCTCCAATGTTGAAATGGGTGATGAAAACCACCATACTCTATTTGAATAAAACCAAAAACCAAAATGAGTTACAACACTCATTAGGCAGTCTAGTACCATGACACCTAAAGAATTAGCAAGAACATGGTGCATACTTGTGTAGCTACCCTAAGCACATGCCATGAACATATGTCTAGGGTTGTAATAAGAACTCCATTTTGACACCCTCCTGGACCTAAATCACATACTATAGGACAAAAGGAGGAGGAAGTAAAGGTTCTATGAATTACACAATTCTACACCTAGTTCTAGAACATCTAGGTTGTAACCTAGAGGCTAATTCAATTTAGTCCACAAAGGACATCTCATTAAGTTTCTAGTTTTGAGATGTAGGTGAGATGACCCGACACCAAAACAGACTATCACAGTGTAATTAATTATGGAATTAAACATAAGTAGTGGATTACTAAAAATCACTAAAATATAAAACCATTTACAAAGAGATCCAAACACAGGAAAACTCTTTTATCAAGAACCAAAGTATTTTATTTACATCTTGGTTCGTAAGTACATATCATGTACCGTCTCTGCTCGAGGATTACAAGCATCAACTGCCTTGTTAAAACTATACACAGACATCATAAGAACCTTGAGGCATCAAGACAAAATCTTAGATCGATTCATTAAAAGTACTAACTACTAACTCTGAGGACCTAAGAGTACAGAGACGACACATAGGACTCTCTATACAAAACATGACAGCCAGTGCCTCCACCTGGAATATCACTATTATCCCTATTGCTGTTGTTGCTACTGATCTTCCCCTGCTATAGGGTTTCAGTGTCTTCTTCTGTGTCTACCTAAAAAGTTGGATCCCACGGGGGTGACACAATTGAAATTGTCCCAGCAAGAGATATAACTCTCCGCTAGAAATATTATTTTTGCAGTTTCATAGAATCAAACTGAGCAGAGGAATCATATATATTCAACAGCAGATAAATCAATGTCTAAACAGATTAGAGTAGTATTCTTATTCAAAGCATTTCAAATATGACTTGATAAAGTAGCATTTCACTTATCCAGTAAGGAAAAGAAGAACATGTATAGCATTTATTCGTCTAAGATATGCTAATCAAGGTAACATCAACCAGTGATTCTCGTATTTCAACCTTAAGCAATTACGCTACACGGTTGATTACATTTTACAGTCATACTTAAGCCATGAGGAGATGAGGTATACCGCTCATACTCCAATAGACCATTGCGAAGTCCAAATCGGTACCATACATAGATCAAGGAAGAGTCAGATTCCCATGACCTCATCCTCCTCAGTCAATTTGAGGACAAAAATGCAGGACATCTTGTGTCTCTGCTAAATAGATTTCCAGGGTATACTAGCAACTTCGCTATAGAGTTACAGTGGTGGTTGTACTCTCTTCACAATCGAGAGATTTCATGTTTATCTCATATCGATCCGACATTAACATTATCAGGAGATTCATGATACATCCATCCCGGTATCGGGAGATTAGTGATACATCCATCCCAACATATATAATTATGGATTGAGAGATTTAATGTTTATCTCACATCAATTCCTCCATTAGGACATAAGGATATTCTCACCCATAACCCCCACATACTCAAGAGTATGCCCTCCAGGAGATCCCGTAGGAAAACCTGTTTCACCATCACCAACTACTGACGATGATGGATCTATGGCCAGGGCTCTACATGATAAGATTTCACTTGATTAATTAAGTACACTACCATATTATTTTAGCATTAGTCATGTTTTCAAACATAAATCATAATAACAAATGCTACAAAGAATGAGTAATACTTCTATCAAGTACTTTTTGAAGATTTATAAAATTATTGGGATATCAATCCCTTGCCACATCATGGGCATTCTCATCCCTTAACATCTCATCATCATGATTATGGAATATGGGTATTCAAACCCTCAATTCATCAAAGAACACTTGTTACTACTTATCATGTAACAAATACCTTCAGGTCACCTGACCAAGGTAAACATGATACTTGCTATATAAGCATCTCACATGGCTCTCAAAGTCCATTTAATTTCTTGTTTCCACTCACTAGGCAACAAAGCATATTATGGCTCACAAGGCCCATAAAACAATTTCAATAATAAAACATCATAGCTCATACCTGGCTATGTCCAACATCTCATGATACATGCATGATTAGTAGACATGATAACAATTGTATCAATTACATATCAACACTATGCAATGTAATGGTAGCATCACTATTCACTCATTAGAGTTACAGTTTCCCAAATTCATGTCAATTAGGGATACTCATCCCATTACCCAAAATTAGGGATATGGTTTATCATCATATTACCCAAGATTAGGGTTTCATATACCTTCATCCTATATTAGGATTTCATATGACATCACCATAGATTAGGGTTTAATATGACATCACCCTTAATTAGGTTTTCACATGACATCACCCTTAATTAGGGTTTCACATGACATCACCCTTAATTAGGGTTTCACACATCATTATCTTTAATTAAGGTTCCTTATAACTTTTCCCCAAATTAGGGTTTCATGTAACTTTACCCGAAATTAGGGTTTCATGAAGCATCCTCTTAAATTAAGGTTTTTCATTATATTACCTTGAATTGGTATTTCTCATATCATCACCCTAGATTAGGGTTACACCATTACCCTAGATTAGGGTTTCACCTAGCATTGCCCTAAATTAGGGTTATGGCTCATCAACCTCCTCAATTAGGGTTTCATGATCTCTTTATCAAGGATCATACCCTAACTACATATTTTACTCATGTTGAAAGTGTTGAGGCTTAACCACTACATGATTGTCATACATGTATGGATTCCTCTCTCTCTCATCCTTTCTAGGATGTTAATTACTTCAAACATGTTTAGATTAGGTCAACCCATCATTCAAGTGCATACATTTAGGGTTAGCATAGTGTATTGAGGCATTGTTTCCATAAGCATCAAAGGTTAACCCCTCTAAGGATACTAATCACCCTAGTACCTTAAAGGTACAACCATTGTAATTATCTTTTACAAAAATCATTAACAATCATATGGTTGATTAATCTTTCATAGCTTTGAGACTATTAGATCTCCAAACGGTTTTGATACTTTTGAATCTTCAAACAATTTTGACCTCCTTGACCTTCAAACGGTTTTGGCCTCCTTGACCTTCAAACGATTTTGAGACCGTTTTCCATCCAAACGGTCTTGAGACCGTTTGGGCATCTAGGATTGAGACCATTTGCTCTTAAAAAATTTTTAAACCGTTTGTTGCTTTCAACCTTTGAGACCATTTGATCAAACTATCATTGAAACCGAATGAACAACCCTTCATTGAAACCGATTGAAAATCAAACGGTTTGAGACCGTTGGCCCTCCGAACAGTCTGAAAACCATTTGATCCCAAACAATCTCAAGACCGTTTTCACTCGAATGGTCTCAAGACCATTTGGTCCAAACCACCTTGAAACCGAATGGATCAATTAGGGTTTCTTTCAATCAATCAATTGATTTTAGGGTTTGCACTCATTGAACCATCCAACATTGAGACCATTGCAAGTACATCAAACTACAACCCTTGAATCTCCATCCATCCATGACTCCTCTTGACCTCAAATGGTCTTGAGACTATTTTCCCTCAAACAGTCTTGAGACCATTTGAGCCATTCAACATAGAAAATGACCCAATTGATTTAGGGTTTCAACCAAATCAATCCGATTAGGGTTTGTAATCAATGGATCACCCATTATTAGAACCATTTTAATTAGATAAATTAGAACCATTGGATCTTCATCGAACTACATCAACAATTGACCCTAAATGGTCTTGAGACCGTTTGCTCTCAAACGGTCTTGAGACTATTTGATGACCAAATGGTCTTGAGACCGTTTGGTCATCAAAGTGAAAACTGTTTGCTCATGATATTAATTGTGGTTTGTGATAAGATGACATCATCATCTTCTAGCTTCACACCTATGAAATTTTCTATGATCTTTGTGGCAATTTCAACAATTAATCCAAAGGAAATCCGGGAATGAAGAAGGAATCAACATATGATAAAGAAATGAAGTCAATAATGATATTTAAGGGTTCAAGTTATATAACCCGCCTTCAAAGTTGAATCCAAACTTCAAGCATCACGTCCTTAATTCTGAATGAAGCTTTATCAACTGTCCAAGGTCCGTTCTCTATCCTTTGAGTGAAAAGATTGGCTAAAGTTGAAGATTTAATGGAGAAAAGAAGAAAATAAGCATTGAATTTCGATTTCCACCATGAAATCAAGGTTGAAGATGCTTATGGAGCTTACCTACAGGTTGGGGTATGTCCTCTTGTTTCTCCTACGCTCCCTTGTGCACGTCCAAACCAAGGAAAGAAAGAAGAGTCGAAAATGCCTTTCATGTGGGTGAAAAATGGGATATATGTAAGGGAATATCAAGAGAGAGAAAGTGTTATAAAAATCCTTTAATTCCCAAAATTGGTGACACTTATCCCCCTAACTTCCTTGCATACTAAGCCATCATAATCTCCTTCAAAATCCTCTTCTTTATCCATGAATTAAAGAAAACAAATTAAGCACCTTAATCAATATAATAATAATATCCAAAAATGAGTGGATATTACTTTTTCTTTAACTAATGTGAGTGGGCTCTCCACTCACTTTAGATATTTCGATGCCATTGCAAGGAACAAGGACTTCCATACTTATAAAAGTCAACCATAACACTTTTGATTGAAGGGCACTTCCATTAATATATTTATTTTTGCATTAAATTGAATTAGGGTTTCAATTATGCTTAAATCTTGATTATTTTAATATCAAGATTCTATCTCCCCCTAAGGGATTCAAATGAGATTCCCCTCTAATTTTAATGTCACTAATTGATACCAAGAAACATTAGGGACTCTTAAGAAGTGGTATTTTGCATATTGAACCCTAGGTTTTGGGTAATTTGCACATTACACCAAAACAAGGTTTTAATGCACAAACATTGCTTAATCAGCTCTTTCTTGTTGCTTATACTTTCACAAGATATACATTTGCATCATTCTCATTCTTATGATTATATAACACTTGAGGAACATTTTATCATGTAACATTTGCAAGTTAACCCCTCAAATTGCGTAATTTGCACTTTAGTCCAAAACAAGCAAAACATTGTTTTCAACATTATTCAAAAAGGACTAAAATTGAAACATAAGTTCCTCTTGAGCCTTAATTACTTTTCAAAAGACAAAAGCAAGTATATAATTATCTTTCTTAAACAAAACATCTAGGGTTTAAAGCATAACCAAGGTCAGGGATGTTACAAATTATCCACCCCTAACAGGGATTTTGTCCCCAAAATCTTCAAGAGAAAAGAGAAGGGTACTTCCTCCTCATCTCTTCCTCTAGCTCCCACGTAGCTTCTTCAATGCCAGAGAACTTTCACAAGACATATGTCTTTCGTTTTTAGCTTTTTAATTCTTTTATCAAGGATCATCACAGGTCCTTCAACATATGATATATCATCATTTAATTCTACCTCCACATGTTGCAAAACTAACTTTGTGTCAGGATGACACTTTTCTCAGCATGGAGATATAAAACACTGGATGAAACTTATGCATCTCAGGTGGCAACTCTAGCTTATAGGCTACCTTTCCAATCCGTTCAATGATTGGATAAGGCCCCATAAATCTAGGAGCCAACTTTCCCTTCTTTCCAAATCTAAGGACACCTTTCCAAGGTGAGACCTTGAGATATACTTTGTCTCCAACTTGAAATTCTAAAGGTCTTTGCCGTTTTTCAGTGTACGACTTCTGTCTATCCTGTGCAATCTTTAATTGTTGTTGTATTACTTTAATCTTCTCAGTTGTCTGATGCACAATCTCAGGACCCAAAAGTTGATATTCTCCTATTTCATACCAACATAAAGGAGATCTACAATGTCTACCATATAATGCTTCATATTGTGCCATATCAATACTGTGCTGATAGCTATTATTGTAGGAAAATTCTATCCAGCTCAGGTGTAGATCCTAACTTCCTACAACCTGAAGGACACATGCCCTAAGCATATCCTCTAAGGTTTGTATGGTCCTCTTAGATTGTCCATATGTCTGTGGGTGAAAGGCAGTACTAAACCTTAACTACGTACCCAAAGCTTTATGTAGTCGTTCAAAAAAACTACTTGTGTACTGGGGACCTCTATCAGAAATAATAGTAGCTGGAACCCCGTGCAACCGCACTATCTCATCTACATATATCTGTGCAATCTTCTCAGCAGTGTAGGTTGTTTTGACAGGAAGGAAATGTGCTGTCTTAGTCAACCTATCAACTATCACCCATATGGAATCATGACCTTTGGTTGTTCTAGGAAAACCAACCACAAAGTCCATGGTCACATGATCCCATTTCCACTGCGGTATAGGCAAATGTTGCATTGTTCCTGCGGGCTTCTGATGTTCAGCTTTAACCTGCTGACATACTAGACACCGCATAAAAAACTCAGCTACATATTTCTTCAAACCTGGCCACCAATACATATCCTTCAAGTTATGATACATTTTGGTCCTCCTTGGATGCATTACATACATTGAAGAATGAGCTTCCTCCAAGACTAACTTCCTTAAGTCATTGGCATCAGGTACTACCATCCTACCATGGTAACAAACTACCTGATCCTCTGACTCATGAAAGCCATCCCGTTTCTCACTACCATACTCTGACCTGATCAGCTGAACCACAACATCAGCTTGTTGTGCTTCTTTAATCTGCTGTCTCAGAGTAGGTTTCACATGCATCTCAGCTAACAGTATGACTAACAACGATACCTTAAGTTGTACATTGTTTTGCCTCAAGTAGATAAGCATATCTCTTTTAAAGCACACTAAGGAGTTCAACTGTACTTTATCTAAGGCTGGTGATGATGATTTCCTACTTAGTGCATCAGCCACTACATTAGCCTTCCCTAGATGATAATCACTTGTACAATCATAGTCCTTAATTAACTCCATCCAGCGGCATTGTCTCATGTTCAACTCATGTTTTGAGAAGATATATTTTAGATTCTTATGGCCTGTGAAAATATGGAATGTTTCTCCATAGAGACAATGTCTCTAGATCTTCAAAGCATGGACCACAACAACTAGCTCTAGATCATGTTTCAGATAATTCTCCTCGTGTTTCTTAAGCTGTCGAGAGGTAAAAGAAATCACTTGATTATCCTGCATCAACACACATCCTAGACCATTCTTAGACGCATCACATAAAACTATGTACCCCTTCCCTTGCTCAGGTAACACCAGCACATGTGCACTTGTCAACAGCTAGAAAGAATGTTGACACTTGTCATTCCAGACAAAAGGAACCTCCTTTCTGGTCAACATGGTTAGGGGTAAAGCTATGGAACTGAAGTTCTTAATGAACCTCATGTAATAGCCTGGCAGTCCTAGAAAACTACATATCTCTGTCAGTGTCTTTGGCTGTTCCCATTGCAGGATAGTTTCTACCTTCTTAGGATCAACACGGATACCTGAGATAGACATTACGTGTCCTAGAAAAGAAACTTCTGGTAACCAGAACTCACATTTGCTAAACTTAGCATACAACTTATGCTCTCTTAGCAAAGTTAAAGCCTAACGGAGGTGCTACTCATGCTGTTGAGCATCTCTACTGTATATCAAGATGTCATCTATGAAGACTACTATGAACTGATCAAGAGAAGGTCAAAAGATTATATTCATGAGTTCCATGAATGCAGCTGGTGCATTAGTTAGTCCAAACGACATAACTATGAACTCATAGTGACCATACCTCATCCTAAAGGTAGACTTATGTATGTCACTCTCCTTGATATGCAACTGATGATATCGCGACCTCAGATCAATCTTAGAGAAGATATTTGCACCACACAACTGGTCAAATAGGTCATCTATCCTTGGCAGAGGATACTTGTTCTTTATGGTTACTTTATTCAACTATCTGTAATCAATGCATAACCACATTGATCCATCCTTCTTCTTAACAAAGAGAACCAGAGCACCCCATGGTGAAGTACTCGGTCAGATAAAACCTTTCTATAGCAACTCCTGCAGTTGTTTCTTGAGCTCTGCCATCTCAGCAGGTGCCATTCTATACGGTGTTTGTGCTATTGGTTGCGTACCTGGCATTAGATTAATCTCAAAATCAATCTCTCGGGGCAGAGGAACACCTGGAAGTTCCTCAGGGAACACATCTTCAAACTACCTAACTATTGGAACTTCAGAAAGATTAGATCTCTCCATTGTGGTGTCTACCACATGTGCCAAGAATGCAAAGCATACTTGTCTCATCAGCTTCTCATCTACCATAGCTGACACAAGATAGGTTGGAAGAATCTTTCTATCTCCCTGAAAGATCCATGTGTCACCATCATCTATGAATACAGCTTGCTTGGAATCACAATCCAAGAAACCTTATATTTTTCTAGGGTGTCCATCCCAATAATTATATCGAACCCGTACATCTCAAGTGGTATAAGATCCACCTGAATGCTATGTTCAGAAAAGGAAAGAATGTAGGGAGAACACACCTCCCGCAGAACTGTGGATCCCAACAAAGGGGTTTCTAATAATAGACTATCTGCACTAAGACTTACAATTATACTATAGTCATGAATCACTTCTCGAGTGATAAAGGAATGAATAGCACCTAGATCAATCAAAACAGATATGAAGCATGATGAAGACATATCAAAATGAAATAGTTCCATCTGACCTGTCACAACTCGAGGGTTGACTACTACTTCGAGTTGATTCATCGCATAGAATCTCACTGTTGCTTGTTGTTGACCCTGTGCTCGGTTGTTGGATGTAGATGAGCCGGCTTGGGATGCTTGTCCACATCCACTAGCGCCACTCAAAAAATGATGCCTCTGAGAGCCTTGCTAACTCTACCTCAGAGGTTGAGTCACACTTACATCTCTATCTCGACAATCTTTCATCAAATGCGCCATCTTTCTGCATATAAAACAACCTCTGCTCTCCCTCTATGACCTGGGTGGTCCTATTACTATTACTGATGCTGCGTTGTGGGCTCCTTCTAGTGGTAAACTATGACCTCTACCCCTACTTGACATCCATTGCATCTGGGTATTGAATCTTGGTGGTGCAGAAAATCTCAGTTTCTTAAAACATTCGGAGCTCTATCCTTGAAACTGAGTATACACCTTCCTACTCTTAGTCTGACGCATCTCAATCACCGACCTTTCTATCCGTCTCACGGACTCCACAAAGGTGGCGAACCTCTCCCTGTTCTCTAAGGCAGACACAAGAGTGGTCAAATCAATGTTTAGCCCCTTCTCAAAACGTCGAATTCTGTCTTCATCAGTAGCTGCCATATGCGGACAGAATCGTAAAAGCTCCATGAACTAAGTTTCATACTCACTAATGTTCATTGGACCTTGCCTTAACCTCTCAAATTGAGAGATCTTCTCATCTAGATATGTCTTGGGGAAGTATCTACTAACGAATTCTCGTCAGAACTCTTCCCATCCGTCTTCAACACCTGGCATTTTGCCTTCTTCTATAGTCCACCAATGGCCAACATTCCCTTTCAACAGGTACACTACATACCTCACCTTCTCTGCTTCAGAGATATTGAGGATTCTAAAGGCCTTCTCCAACTCAATCAACCACATATCAGCATCTGCTGGGTCAGCTGTACCAGCATAATTTGTGGCTCCAACCCAGCGAAGTCATTTGCAAGTCTTACCGGCTTCCTATCCTTCATTGTGGGCTGGTGCCCTAGGTGCAGGTGGTGGCATTCTATCCTCCATATGTGTCATAGTTGCCATAAACTTCCCAAACAGATCATGGAAGGCTGGGTTTTGTAATGTAGCTTGGTTAAGCTGGGGATGTTCAGGTACTAGTTCTTCCCTATCTTGATCCCTTGCACCTCCTCTGGGTGTAGCAACAATGCTCTCAGCAGCATGTTCTTCGTGTGATCCAGAAATCATCAAGTTCTTCTTCTCCTCCTATATGAGCAGAAGACACTATCAGATAACTGGAAGACACTAGAACAAACTCAACAACCTTAATCATATGTCTTTGTAGACTCAGCGAACCTAGAGATCTGATACCACTAAACTGAGACGACCCGACACCAAAACAAACTGTCACAGTGTAATTAATTACAGAATTAAGCATAAGCAATGAATTACTAACAATCACTAAAAATTAAAACCATTTACAAAGAGATCCAAATATAGGAATACTCTTTTATCAAGAACCAAAGTATTTTATTTACATCCTAGTTCATAAGTACATATCCTGTACCGTCTCTTCTCGAGGATTACAAGCATCAACTACCTTGTTAAAACTATACACAGACAACATAAGAACCTCGAGGCATCAATCCAAAATCTCAGATCAATTCATTAAAAGTACTAACTACTAACTCCAAGGACCTGAGAGTACAAAGACGACACATATGACTCTCTATACAAAACATGACAACCAGTGCCTCCACCTGGAATATCACTGTTGTCCCTGTTGTTGTTGCTGCTGCTGATCTTCCCCTGCTATAGGGTTTCTATTTCTTCTTCTGTGTCTACCTAAAAAGTTGGATCCCATAGGGGGTGAGATAATTGAAATTGTCCCAACAAGAGATATAACTCTCCGCCAAAAATATTATTATTGTAGTTTAATAGAATCAAATTGAGCAGAGGAATCATATATATTCAACAGGAGATAAATCAATGTCTAAATAGATTAGAGCAGTATTCTTATTCAAAACATTTCAAATATGACTTGATAAAGCAGCATTTCACTTATCCAATAAGGAAAAGAAGAACATGTATAACATTTACCCATCTAAGATATGTTAAGCAAGGTAAAATCAACCAGTGATTCTCATATTTCAACCTTAAGCAATTACGTTACACGGCTGATTACAATTTACAATAATACTTAAGCCCTGAGGAGATGAGGTATACCGCTCATACTCCAACCGACTATTGCAAAGTTGAAATCGGTACCATACATAGATCAAGGAAGAGTCGGATTCCCATGACCTCATCCTCCTCAGTCAGTGTGAGGAAAAAAATGCAGGACATCTTGTGTCTCTACTAAATAGCTTTCCAGGGTATACTAGAAACTTCGCTATAGAGTTACAGTGGCGGTTGTACTCTCTTCGCAATCAAGATATTTCATGTTTATATCATATCATTTCAGCATTAACATTATCAGGAGATTCATCATACATCCATCCCAGTATCGGGAGATTAGTGAGACATCCATCTCGGCATATATAATGAAGGATTGAGAGATTTAATGTTTATCTCACATCAATTCCTCCATTAGGGTGTAAGGATATTCACACCCATAACCCCCACATACTCAACAATATGCCCTCCAGGAGATCCCATAGGAAAACCTATTTCACCATCACCAACTACTGACGATGATGGATCTATGGCTAGGGCTCTACATGATAAGATTTCACTTGATTAATTAAGTACATTACCATATTCTTTTAGCATCAGTCAGGTTTTCAAACATAAATCATTATAACAAATGCTACAAAGAATGAGTAATACTTCTATCAAGTACTTTTTGAAGCTTTATAATAATTATTGGGATCTCAATTCCTTGTCACATCATGGGCATTCTCATCCCTTAACATCTCATCATCATGATTATGGAATATGGGTATTCAAACCCTCAATTTATCATTGAACACTTGTTACCATTTATCAGGTAACTAATACCTTCAGGTCATCTGACCAAGGTAAACATGATACTTGCTATATAAGCATCTCACATGGCTCTCAAAGTCCATTTAATTTCTTATTACCTCTCACTAGGCAACAAAGCATATTATGGCTCACAAGGCCCTTAAAAAAATTTCAATAATAAAACATCATAGCTCATACCTGGCTATGTCCAACATCTCATGATACATGCATCATTAGTACACATGATAACAATTGTATCAATTACAGATCAACACTATGCAATGTAATGGTAGAATCACTATTCACTCATTAGAGTTAGGGTTTCCCAAATTCATGTCACTTAGGGATACTCATCCCATTACCCAAAATTAGGGTTATGGTTTATCATCATATTACCCAAGATTAGGCTTTCATATTCCTTCATCCTATATTAGGATTTCATATGACATCACCCTAGATTAGGGTTTCACATTACATCACCCTTAATTAGGGTTTCACATGACATCACCCTTAATTCAGGTTTCACATTACAACACCCTTAATTAGGGTTTCACACATCATTATCTTGAATTAAGGTTCCTTATAACTTTTCCCCAAATTAGGGTTTCATGTAACTTTACCTGAAATTAGGGTTTCATGAAGCATCCTCTTAAATTAGGGTTTTTCATTATATTACCTTGAATTGGGATTTCTCATATCATCACCCTAGATTAGGGTTACACCATTACCCTAGATTAGGGTTTCACCTAGCATTGCCCTAAATTAGGGTTATGGCTCATCAACCTCCTCAATTAGGGTTTCATGATCTCTTTATCAAGGATCATACCCTAACTACATATTTTACTCATGTTGAAAGTGTTGAGGCTTAACCACTACATGATTATCATACATGTATGGATTCCTATCTCTCTCATCCTCTCTAGGATGTTAATTACTTCAAACTTGTTTAGATTAGGTCAACCCTTCATTCAAGTGCATACATTTAGGGTTAGCATAGTGTATTAAGGCATTGTTTCCATAAGCATCAAAGGTTAAACCCTCTAAGGATACTAATCACCCTAGTACCTTAAAGGTATTGTAATTATCTTTGATAAACATCATTAACAATCATAGGGTTGATTAATCTTTCATAGCTTTTTTTTTTGACAGCAAACAGATTCATTCATTACTCAAGCCATACAGCATCTACAAGTAGAGAAGTACAACCAGAAGAAACCTAGATCAGTCAAGAACATAGATCTAACACCACTACCACTCATATTGGAACAAGATTGAAACACTTCTGCATAGAACTCTCTTCTTCGTGGCTGACCAAAGCATCTATTGTGAGAGATACCTTCAACTTGAGCATAAGGCAGCGGAATTAAGCATGAACCCGACTGAGATTCCGTCTGATTGTTGACTCTACCATCCATGGCACGACTCAAGAAGCAAAGAACCTGAGATAAAAACGAGACCAATCAGGGATCTCGTCACTCTCACGAAAGGAGAGACACCCAAACCCCGAAGGGAGAGACAAACGACGAAGGAACACGGCGAGAAGAAGGCAAGAAACTGCCTAGAACCAGGACCAAAACGAAAGGCAGGGAGTCAACACAGACTGAAATGAAAAATAGAGTGAAAACAACAAATCGAGAAATGCCCGCCCCCAGCAGATCCACGCCAAAAGCTTCGTGGAGGTCACCTCCTTGCCTCCACCAAGCGTCCAGCTTCGCCGGAGACGAAGCCACCGTCCAGGAAAGCGCCGCTCCACCACCCTGAAGCCCCGATCTAAAGGCACGGAGGATGAAGGCGATGTAGAGGAGAGCCAGCCAGCCGCAGCTCCAGCGCCGCACGATCTACGAAAAGGACAGTCGCCCGACGAATGCCCAGGGGGAGAGGGTGGCTACGCACCAGCAGCCGACCACCTCCCCCAAGCGGGAGAGTCCCACACACGAACCCTAGCCGCGTCTGGAGGGCAGCGGGGGAGTTAGACGCGGGGGAAGGGGAGAACTGACATATTAATCTTTCATAGCTTTGAGACTATTAGATCTCCAAACAGTTTTGATACTTTTGAATCTTCAAACAATTTTGACCTCCTTGACTTTCAAACGGTTTTGGCCTCCTTGACCTTCAAACGGTTTTGAGACCGTTTGCCCTCCAAACGGTCTTGAGACGATTTGGGCATCTAGGGTTGAGACTATTTTCTCTTAAACAGTTTTGAAACTGTTTGGTGATTTCAACCTTTGAGACTGTTTGTTCAAACTATCATTGAAACTGATTGAACATTAAATGGTTTGAGACCGCTTTCCCTCCAAATAGTCTGAAGACCATTAGGTCCAAACCACCTTGAAACTGAATGGATCAATTAGGGTTTCTTTCAATCAATCAATTGATTTTAAGGTTTGCACTCATTGAACCATCCAACATTGAGACCATTGCAAGTACATCAAACTACAACCCTTGAATCTCCATCCATCCATGAATCCTCTTGACCTCAAATGGTCATGAGACCGTTTGCCCTCAAATGGTCTTGAGACCATTTGCCCTCAAACGGTCTTGAGACTGTTTGAGCCATTCAACATAGAAAATGACCCAATCGATTTAGAGTTTCAACCAAATAAATCCGATTAGGGCTTGTAATCAATGGATCACCCATTCTTAGAACCATTTTAATGATATCAATTAGAACAATTGGATCTTCATCCAACTACATCAGCAATTGACCCCAAATGGTCTTGAGACCGTTTGACCTCAATCGGTCTTGAGACTATGTGCTCTCAAACGATCTTGAGACCGTTTGGTCATCAACGTGCAAACCGTTTTCTCATGATATTAATCGATGTGTGTACTAAGATGACATAATCATCTTCTAGCTTCAAACCTACAAAATTTTCTATGATCTTTGTGGTGATTTCAACAATTAATCCAAAGAAAATTTGGGAATGAAGAAGGAATCAACATATGATAAAGAAATGAAGTCAATAATGATATTTAAGGGTTCAAGTTATATAACCCGCCTTCAAAGTTGAATCCAAGCTTCGAGCTTCACGTCCTTAATGGTGAATGAAGCTTTCTCAACTATCCAAGGTCCGTTCTCTAGCCTTTGAGTGAAAAGATTGGCTAAAGTTGAAGATTGAAGGGAGAAAAGAAGAAAATAAGCATTGCATTTCAATTTTCAACATGAAATCAAGGTTGAAGATGGTTATGGAGATTACCTACAGGTTGGGGTACGTCCTCCTATTTCTCCTAAGATCCGTTGTGCATGGACAAAGCAAAAAAAGAAAGAAGAGTCGAAAAATCCTTTCATGTGGGTGAAACATGGGATATATGTAAGGGAATTTCAAGAGAGAGAAAGTGTTATAAAAATCCTTTAATTCCCAAAATTGGTGACACTTATCCCCCTCACTTCCTTGCATACGAATCCATCATCCTCTCCTTCAAAATCCTCTTCTTTATACATGAATTAAAGAAAACAAATTAAGCACCTTAATCAATATAATAATAATATCCAAAAATGAGTGGATATTACTTTTTCTTTAACTAATGTGAGTGGGCTTTCCACTCACTTTAGATATTTCGGTGCCATTGCAAGGCACAAGGACGTTCATACTTATAAAAATTCAACCATCACACTTTTGGTTGAAGGGCACTTCCATTAATATATTTCTTTTTGCATTAAATTGAATTAGGGTTTCAATTATGCTTAAATCTTGATTATTTTAATATCAAGATTCTCTCTCCCCCAAAGGGATTCAAATGAGACACCCCTCTGATTTTCTTGTCTCTAATTTATACCAAGAAACATTAGGGACTCTTAAGAAGTGGTATTTTACATATTGAACCCTAGGTTTTGGGTAATTTGCACATTATACCAAAACTAGGTTTTAATGCACAAACATTTCTTAATCAGCTCTTTCTTGTTGCTTAGACTTTCACAAGCCATACCTCTGCATCATTCTCATTCTTACGATTCAAAAACAATTGAGGAACATTTTATCATGTAACATTTGCAATTTAACCCCTCAACTTGGGTAATTTGCACTTTAGTCTAAAACATGCAAAACATTATTTTCAACATTATTCAAAAAGGACTAAAATTGAATCAAAAGTTCCTCATGAGACTTAATTACTTTTCAAAAGACAAAAGCAAGTAAATAATTATCTTTCTTAAACAAAACATCTAGGGTTTAAAGCATAACCCAGGTCAGGAATGTTATAGTAGGGTTGTGTTTAGTTTTTGTTTCATGTGAGTAATGTTTGGTGTAGTTATTGTTCATGCTCTGATACCATCTATCACAGAACTGTTTATTATCCAAATCCTAACTTGAAATGATTACCAAGTCCATGTTGATGGAACATAGGTGTATGTCCCTAGCATGGCATTAACAAATCATGAATGTGGAAGTTGAAAGCTTAGCATACATGAACAAATAAAAAAGATAAAGGAACCAACATTATCTCAACATTCAATAATATTATTAAGCAACATCCTTTTATCAAAAGATTTTAATTACAATTTGATAGTCAAATTTACACAAATATGCTTATTCTATACACTAGAGATTTTACAACAAGTACACTTGACATAGCTCACCAAGCCTATCAACTTCTAGCCATCTCTGATCCTATAAAATATGTGAAACAATGTAGGTTAACACACGAGGTGCGAAGTACAGGGTTGAAAGATACATATACATAAGCTTTGGATAATTTAAAAAGAGTGCTAGAAGTAGACACACAACAATAAACAAGTTAAAAATTTAACGAAGCCAAATCCCATGTTTTATATCATTTTACTCCAATTATACCAACATCATCATATATCATAAGTCCTTTGACTACTTCCCATCAGAAGAGTCGGTAAGGGTTCTCAAGATTAGCTAGCCATTTTATCGACATGGTCCACCCTATCTTGACAACCCAAGTAGGATGCCCAACCTCGTATCCTTACCCTAAGAATACATGTAGGAGCACAAGGTGTGTATAATGGAGTATATATATTATGTTTGCAAGTTATAAAACAATTATATGAGACAAACATCGAGTACAATATTAGATTACTACATGACAATATTTGAGCAAGTAAACAAGCACACATATGCTTCACATTACAAGCAAGAAAGTCATAGTCATATAATTATTTAAAGCCATGTATCTGATTTAGAGATTTCATAACCTAAAATGTCCTTGACCATCTATCCATAAGAAACACCTGATTAAGCATAAGATTACATTCATTAATTAGATTGCCATCATGAACCCTAATTAAATCGGATTTTAGGACTTTGTCCAAGTTAGGTTCCAAGTCGGTTATTAGTGCATTAGATGATCTTTTACCTATTTAGAGGTCATCATGAGGGTATGGTTGATGTTTCATGTCATTTGTATGCTCCATTCACTTTATGTGGCCATTACAAAATTATGTCATTTTGGTAGATTTCAAGGTCCATGACTCATAATATAGTAACCAATGTCATGATCATCAAGTCATAAGATCCAAACATCAAAGATCATTTAGATCAGAAAAATTAATTGATAAGAAGCACATTCCAATATAGGTGGATGGCCCCCAGGGTCTAGGCATCATAAACCAACATATCCAACATGCATTGAACTTCTTAACACATATGACTAATGTCATTAGGTTCCAAATGTGACCCAAGTAGGACATCCACATCAAATTGGGTCAAGGATAATAGGGTCAATGTAGATCTTAGAGGTAAGATCATAGGAAAGGATTCACACAAGCATTAAAATACAAGAACCACAATGCAAGTCCTATAGATCACATTAGAAAAATTAGGGTTACAAATACCATAACATAGCAAGAGGATGGATCATATACATTAAAGTCACCACTCATCACAAGATTACTGACATCAGAGATCTACTATAGTTGGAAGCATCAAGGGAGTTAAAGTTATCATTTTGGATGAAGTATGACCAAGCCAAAACATGTATGGGACATATGCATGCATATTATGGCATATTACCCAAGCAATAGCATGGATGGTTCATGAGTGATACAAGAGCCATGGAGTTCATATAGTTACTAATTTTCAAGGTTAGATAAACCTAGATGGCACAAGAAAATAATATTAGAAATCTAGGGTAAAGTCCACCATTTACATTCAAAACAAGTCACATACATGGACTGGAGTTTCCAACTATATCATGGTCAAACAAGTTCAAATTCATATCTTTATCAAATCGGGAGAACTAGGAGTAGATTTAAGGTCTTAAATGATGACCATTAGATAGGTCTCATCGTACCAATGTATTTGATATATAATATTGTGTGATTTGGCTGAGGGATGTTGGATTTATTGATTTTTGATCATTTTGATGAGAAGCTATAGAGAAAAGAGTTTAGGGAGTTACCATTAATTCATCATGTAATCTGGGCCATAGATCAAGGAACAGAGGCACACCCTTCCCTAAACGGATGTTGCACCCTCTCGTTGTCTTCATGGCTCGCAGTCTGTCATCACTTGCCACTTCTTGACACCCGATGTGGCTAACAAATGCTAGCACATGTTGCTAGAGTTAGACCTAGTGATCCCCAACCCTGCCTTGCTGCAACTGAGTGATCGTTGGTTATGAAGTGGGGGGGTTGTCATCTTCTACCATTGCATACAACCTGAGGCTCCACTGCAAGGGACCAACCTGCTGACCATCGCAGCCATGTCAAGGGAGCATTTGGGCTCGAAAAGCCCTAGATGATGTGTTGATGTCTCAGTCTCACGGTTATGTCCTCATTGCATGGGTTTTGGCGGGCTATGGAGGTGTAAGAGGCTAAGCTCCAAACCCTAGATCTATGGATGTGACCATGGAATGAAGGGGGATAAGTTTTGAAATTAGGGCTACAAGACACCAAAAAGAGGAACTGAAGGTGAGAAGATCAAGAAGGAGAGAAGGGACCATTTTGGGAAGCTAATTTGGCCCAAGGGTGTTAGGAGGAGTGGGGATTGGTTGGGCACAAAGTTGTTGTAGAAGATGCTACAGGCTTTGAGGTTGAAGACAATCGAGAGTCGTTGGATTTGGAGTCTTGATCCGTGGTCAAGAATCCAAGGGCCAAAACCAATCCAGCTGGATTGGCTAGAGTATATATCTATTGATTATTGACTTTTCTAAATGCTAGGGGGCGCCCACCTTGTTGGGGCACACCTCAAAATGGGCCCACTGAGCTAAAAAATGAGTTAAAATCAAGTTAAAAAGGTAGCACTTCCAAATGTCATAGTTTTTTATTCAAAGGTCTGATCGAGGCAAAATATGCGTCCTTGGATTCATAGTCTAACCCTCTATATGATGATATATTTTATTTATTCAGTATACGATCTTCGATAGATTTAATTGGCTCAAGATGGTGCCATATTCATGAATGGTACATGGGTCGAGATTGTAAATTGTCCTCACATATATTGTAATTGATCATTCATGTGACCAAATTTGGGTACCAAAATCCTATGGTTATCATACTAATATAAATTTGCATAAGAAGGACATTTGATGAGATAGAAAGTGTGCAATAAATGAGAGAGAAAAGTATCATCATCACATATCAATAGATATCTATATGAAATTACATAATTATTTGAATGTTCCAACAAAATGTAGGAATAAAAAAACATTAAAGTGTCAATTTAAGAGTTCCAGGTATCTTGTTAGGGCCTTCGGAAGCATAGTCTCAACTAATCAAAATAAAAGAGTGCTCGAGATGGATATGTTCGGTATGCGATAAGTTTCTAGATTTAAGTTGACCTTCATGGAAAGTGATTGTATTGATCATTTCAATGGAACATATACCATATGTGGCGTAAATTATTTTAGGCTCGCAACATTAATTATATATTGTCACATAAATGTGTGACATTGCAACTACGGTCCTTCATCATCAGATTTTAGGGTAAGAGTCAACCAAAAATGTAGACACAATGTTTATTGTTATGAAAGGAGAAACTAACATAACAACCATCAATATATATTGAAACTAATGATGTAACCCAAAACATCAATAATGACTATACAATTATTCTGGGATTTTAGTTGTTGGATTTTCTTAGAAAAAAAAAAGATGTAATCTTGCATAGTCGGTTGGCCAAAAGAAACCATTGTTCAAGGATGGTCTACATCGTATTTCCTATTAAGATCACCGACATTGTTATTCCTTATTAGTTCAATAGTTGGTGGCTATAGTTTATTAGATCGAAAGGCTCTACAAGTGTTCAACTTAACAACAAGCTAGTATTACCTACAAAACTTGCAATAACACACACATACAAGAGTCACCATCCAAACAAATCGTTCACACACATGCAATTGCATTCTCATCCACACTTTATTCCCTTCTCGTACACATATGATTGTACACAATTCATTCACACACATGCATTTCCATTCTCGTCCACATGTACAAATGTAATTCTAATCATATTCTTTTCTCTTAGCATTTCGCACACATATGCATATAAACACACGTCATTCACATATGCACCAACAATTCACTTGCATCAAAATTAAAGTTGCAATAAGTCATTAACATCACATCTTTATTGAAAATTACATTAAAGTTGTAAATAGAATCATGGTGCAACCCAATCAATTATAAAGTTGACTTCCTTAATGAATGATTCTTCCACTCTCCCTATATCTCGTCCAAGTCTTCTCTTATGTTAGGCTTTATTGTGTTAAACATATACAATGAGAATGACATAATTTGATATTTTTATTAATTTTTATATATATCAAAGACGACTATTTACTTATGATTCAAGACTATATATATTATCATTTTGGATACAATAGATATCTTATGATTTCAGATTGACAATTCGGTCCATATATTGCATTAGTATAGTATCCACATGACCACTTATTATCTTGTATAGGATATTATAGATATAGAGTTATGCAAAATGCTTTTAAATAAAAATAAGCATAGTTGGAATATCAGAGAACTAACTTACTGTTATTCCAAATTGTTGATTTCTATTTGTATCTCACATCTCATCGGTCTCTTTAAATGAATTTATACCCTTATAAGCTTAAGTAATATATTTAATTGCATTAGTAAATATCCATGTAATGATGCAGTCATTAATACATGTTGATGGATATATTCTTTTACATACTCTAGAATTTTCACATTTTTTGTGTGTCCCCTACTCAACCGTTTACTATAGGATCAAGATAAGACACATACATTGTCTTTATGATAAATACCAACAACTTTCAATGCCTATGAGTGAGTGAAAACAAGGAAAACAAAAGAAAGCTCAAATTCCACAATAAATGTAGTTCATAAGTTAAAATTACAAACATAGAACCTAAAACTTACACATCATTGAAAGGAGTTGTAATTAGATTCCTTTCCATAGTAGAAGAATAATTAAATGCAATAGAGAAGTAATCACTTATAGAAAATTGGTCTAAATACATAGTTAATCAATGACGGAACTAGAAACAACACATTAGTTTATGTGAATCAATGACGGAACTAGAAATGACACATTAGTTTATGTGAACTATGCACTCACCATATATAAGTAGTTGTAAAACATATGCATTGATAAATATATTAGAAAATTATTCAACATATATTTTTACATACATATAGTAAGTTATTTAGCCATAAGATATTACAATATCCAAAGTTCTATCATAGTTGTATATAACTAATTATTACTAAATAGATCCACAATATCCTTCAAGAGTAGACTAGTGTTGCAATCTTGCCCTCCTCCTCAATATGGGCGATCACAAGTGACCCTTCTTCTATAGTATCTAAACATAGTATCAACCCCCTTGCATTTAGGACCTTGGGAGTTAAATAGGACCTATTGAATACAAGTAGGTACAAGAGCCTTTAGAGGAGGAACTATATTGGAATTTTTAGGTACCATGGTATGCATGTATTTTCATACCAGTTGCCAAGTATATACAAAATTGAAAATAACAACAAATACAAGCGTTTATTATATTTTCATAAAGAACTCCTGCTTCAGGAAACAAAACCACACTATCTTCTGCTTCTATTTTGTCATGCTCGGGGTGGCCAAATGGGAGTGGTTTGTCTTTCGATTATGAATAAGCAAGTTGTATAGTTACATGAAGCACAATATTGGGCATTCAAACATCATGAACCTTGCTGACTGCAAGGTGGGGAAACCTCACCCAATGCCACAACATAGAATATAGGTTGTAGCATTGCAAGATCACATTTTGTCAAAACCTATAATTTTAACATAGTGTTATATGTACTAAAAACAACATATATATCTGTTCATCAAGAAAAACACAACATATATATTGACTTAGATGACTATTACTCATAGAAAAAACTTATATAGGAGTGTCTTGTGGGTCAATAGGATTACTCCTAATTACCTAGTTATCTATATAAGGAGGGTCAATGACATTACTCCAAACCACCTTATAAAATGAGTAGTGCGACAGAGATAATGTTTGAGGAGTTTGACACTAAGAAGCCTAAAATTGTCTCATTTCTTCTTATCTTCTCTTTGCTACTATGTCCTCCACCTCATCTCGTGACAATCTATCTTTGTTGGCAAATTTTCACTTTTTCTTTGATGTGCCAGAAAAGGATCTTTTCTCAATGCCAACTAAACACCCAATGCAACCAAGATGCTCCTGGTTACCCAAGGCAACCGTCAATACTACTTTTTGGTGATCAAGGATGAATTTGCATTATTTTCTTTACTCATAGATCTCCTTTTATCATACTCATTAGTAATTGATGAGTAAAATATAACAATCAAGGTTAAAAATGAAAATGCACACTGAGAGGTGAATTTTATCATTTTTTTAGCCACCTCAATGGTTGAGGGGTTGGGAATTTCTCCAGAGGGGGTTGTCCTCACACCTATCCACTCCTTGTGTTGAGGTAGAGATGCAGGAATAGTAGAAAACTCACCATGTTGGTAAGTATGACTAGAGAGCCAATCATATGGTGATTGTGATGGCATAACTTATAATGAATTCGATTAAAAATAAAGACAATCTTCCGATTTATTTGTTTCAATCAGTTATGAGATAATGATAAAACAAATGAATGTGTAAAGAATGACATTACTCAATGACGTATGTCTTCGGGTTGATGACCTAAACCATGAGATCATATGGATGTCAAGAGAATGAACATTCTTGTTACGTGCCTAGTCTGATTATAATGATGAAAGTTAATAGACTGCAATTATACATAAGACTAGAGTGTGTGTTGGTTGATGACATAATCTCATTAGTAATGATATGTGATATCAAACCAAACATATAGATACTTGTTGGAGAACAATATATCATACTGACCCACCTTGAGAGTGACACATGGAAACCATAATTGGTGATCATTTTCATCTCGCATAGTAAAGGTGGTGATTGTGGTTCTTAGGCTTGTGATCACTACACTTATCACATGGCGTTCAATGTACTTTGGCATCATCGACCATGTCCTTGAAGAAGGGTTTCCATAAAGCTGATGACCGGATGCACTGTGACACATGGGGATGATTGTGAGTGACGTAGATGGGATTTTCTACTCCTACTAGAGTTTGATATCTAGGCCACTTGATAAGCGAGATTGAGAAAATCATGTGCATGCACCTGTGAATCAATATATGATATTGAGGTCACATATATCCCAAATAGTCTTCTTTGGTTCAAGGATCAAGGATTCAACATTTGAATGGTGAGGATTCCATGTCTCGAGTTCAACTCATATATTAGAGACAAAGGAATTGGACATTCACTATAACACCAGTCACATATTGTAAGTTGAATTTGTTCTCCAACTTTCCAATTACTTGGGAACCAATTATTTGTTACTAGACGCTTCTCTTTGCTTGTGATGTCATAAAAGTGTCATCGACATTCGCTACCAACGTAACATGGAACCTATAGGGTTACACACATAGGATACACTTCAAATAGGAGTGCATTAAATAATATGGTTTAAACTTGATTACTAAAGAGTTAGGTATGCAATTTAAATGTCACAAAATTGTTCTTACCCCAATTCCAATCCCACTACATAGACAGTGGTAAGGGGATTAAAGCGCATGTCCCTAGGTTTCCTAAATGGATCTCACACACTGGCATATACAATAAGAAATAATAACTCATAAAAAAATATTTGAAGTACTAACCAACCCAATTTATGATTTTTCCAATTGTCTTTGTCAATAGAGTTTGTCAAAATCGGAAGCGATCTAGTCAATTATTCATAATGATCCATCTTGTTTACCTAAATTGGCCTAAAATCAAGAAAATTATGACACAATTAATGCAACTACATGGTACACTATTAAAAATAAGTAAAATAGTTTTATTATCAAAATAGTATACTTCGCAGGACTTATATTCAAAATACTCAACAAGCGATATTCCAAAACAATATTTCTTCAACAAGATTTTATTACAAGTTTCCCATTATGCTGATATCGAGAAGCATGCTTATATATTTATGTGGATCCATCACCCCAGTGAGATGGGGGAGGTCACCTAGATCCATATCTCCATATGAGGTAGGAGGTGAATTGACATCTACACATTTGAGATCAATCAACATGTACAAGTTTTACACTCTGAATGAGGAGGTCGCTTGTACTCAATATCAACAAGCATTATTGGCAGTCATAAGGGGCAATATCATTGATGTTTTGAAGTTGGTTGCAAACTATAATATAGAAAATCAAAAGACTACTCAGTAGGGAAAGTTGTAGCTCAAACAAATACAAATCCAAAATTTTCAAGAGGTACATACAAGTATCATTCTATACCACAAGTGTGTTCAAGGAGGAATTAATATAAAAGTGCACCTTACCCAAAGATTTAGAGTAAGATCTCGAGAGTAAGAGTAGAGTTAAAGTCAAAGTCAAGCCTTATCACATTAATGGATATTCATGCATTATCATTCTAGTCTATAATAGGGAGTCACAAGGACCAACATTAGAGTTTATTAATCCTCATTATCATGCTTGGGTGTGGTATCACATTATTGATCAATATTTCCATCTATCAAGTGTTTCAAGTCCAAACATTATTTTCTAACATCATATCATGGATATCCACACATTCTCTATAATGATCACTTATTTCTAAAATCACCCTCAAGGGTGAGGTCCGGGGGTTTAGATCGGGTATTTCATAACATTTACAACACATACAATCTCCATATCACAATTCTAGGGTTAGAACCCATCATCAAGCTTAATCATCATTTTATGACATGGAAATCATACTCAAGATTGAACAAGTCAACAAATATGATCTAGATTCTTCATTAGTCTAGAAATGATTTTATAATCTAAATATACTCATCAGATTAAAATATTAGGGTTTGCAAAGTTTAATCATGATTATGGAGTCATTTGACAAATTATATAAGCAAGAGATCAATGTCTAGGGATATAAGGGAGGATCATGTTTAATCAGGATTTATAAGTTATTTTAAACAACTCTTTGGGGTTTTTCTAATCAAAATGGACAATTCATTCATTACTTTTGGAGCTAGCAATCAGAAGATATGAATTTTGCAAGTTTTTGTCATCTATTGGGGGTTTCAAGTAGAGAGGAGGGATATTTACCTAAAAAAGGGTTACATGAGAAAATCCATGGTAGTCAGATTCTTGGTCAGTGTTTGACCATCACAACTAATTTATGGATGAGGGGAGACAACCTCCTGGGCACATGCGTAAGATTGGAGAAAGAGGGGTCGAGGCTGCTATGTTCTATGTCCGTTGGATGTAGATCATCCTTTGACTATGGACTAGGATCAATGGATAGGAGGATGACTCCCTTGCTCAACAGCCTGCATGCCTGGAATGGTGGTGCCATAATGGAGTAGTGTATGGAGGGAAAGAGGGAAATGATAAGGGAACTGAGAGGCAGAAAGGCAAGGTGCCGCTTGAGTTCTTGGGAGAAAACTGAAGGCGAGGATGGGGTTTTTAAAGGGTCTCGAGGCTAAATCTAGGGTTAACTTTGTGGGCACGACTCCCATGGTGGCAGACAAGAGGGAAGTCCTCATTTTTTCTCAAAAGAGATCAAGTAGGAGAACATTAAGGGCTAGATGAGTTCAAAATTGTGAGGCAAATGTTTTCCTTCACTTAGACTTTCAAAATTTGGTCATATTGAGTTGGGTTGCACGCTTGGCCTCATAGTCTCCTCTCTAATGATTGTGGGAGGTAGGAGATGAGTTGTCGGTCATCTAATTAGTCCCAAATCAATGAGGATCACATCTAAGGGCTGGGTTTCGCCACCTCCCCTTGCAACAGATAACAGACTTGGAAAAGTCAAATAAAAGGGCAAATAAAAGGGATTTTTAGCATATAAATTTAAGAAAGCATAGGAAGTTGTAGGAATGTCCAATTGAGATGAAATTTGGATCATAGGTTCAAAAAAATGTGTAGAACATTTTGAAAAATTTGAACACCAAAGTATAAAGATACATGGCCAAATTCCTTTCTTTGGATCAAGTTATAAAAAAACCTAATTTGTAGTGTTGTCAAGTGTATAAAATGCACGTTGGTCATTGTATTTTGAATTTGAGTATCAAAATTGCTCAAGTATCCAAGGAATAATTATTTTAGGTCATGAGTGAACATAAAGAGGGAAAAATAAGAATTGAACAAAAATAGGGGAAAATTCACTTTATCACATCCCCCCTTAATAGGAATTTTGTCCCCAAAATTCATAAACATCCTCAAAGATTTAGACTATCAAATCCAAGTCGTATCCTCATATATTAGAACATCCTCAACTATATAGTCAAAATCATGTCCTCAACATTATAATCATATTAATAGTCTTTCATAAACTTCTATTTCTCAATTAAGAGCTCAAGAGACCACATCTCACTTATTGAGTTCACTTTCAGGTCATGTCTCTATACTGAGTGAGAATTGGGATCTAGAATTGAGATTATACATCATGAATTAAGTTGGGTCAAGTAATAACAAGATCACACCTCAATATTCAAGATTCAAGATTCAAACATCCAAATTTTGGGTTCCGATATTCAAGTCTAGGGTTTAATTTATGTCCCGACCACACGTGTGGTCATTCACCCATACTAATAATCTAGTAATATTTTGAGATTTCAAAATTAATTCCTTCATCAAGTAGATTTGAGGTGGGTGAATGATCCAGGCCTAGGTCATTTGAGGAAATTAACCATATGGATATATTCAACATTACCATAGTCAAAATTGTAACTAAGTCAACATCTTTAAGATCTGAGTATTTGGGGATATGAAAGTCACTAGCCATATCGTGGGTGATCTGAAGATCCACATGGGTGATTATACGAGTCACATGAATATCAAGATTCATAATTATGTTTCAAGACTTTATACATCAATATCGAGAGTCAAAGTTTGGAATTCAAGATCATAGGTTGAAACATCTTGAAGCTTAGGGTTTAGATTCCAATTTAGACATTAGAGGAGATCATTCATCCATATTCAATATCTGAGCAATCAAACAAACAATATTCAAGTAAACTTCAAGCAACATTTGTGATATCAATCACCAATTTTATTACCATGGTATCAAAATTCGATGAATGATCTAGACTTAGGTCCTTCTAGGAATTTAGCCACAAACTATAGTCAACGTTGTATTTAAATCAAGATTCCAAAAAAAATTATTATTTTCATAGACTTGATCTATTGGTCATTTAAGTCAGGGAATTTAGATAATAAAAATGATGACAATTTATAGGTAATCATAAATAGGAATGTTACTAGGATTAGGGGTCAAAATTTTAAAGTATGAATCAATTATTCAAGTATGCATGATTCGATAAGGGTCCACCCTTGTCTAACTGTTCATGTTATCACTCTTTGTATATGTCATTATGTATAAAACTGACTAGTAACATGGTTGAGAATATTGAAGTTCAAAATGGAGACAATGAAATAGCTTAAATTTAGATGTGAATTTTCAATTCCAATGATAGGTTCTGAATCATAGGGAAGCGAACAACATGGCATCAAATTTCAATTTTCAAAGATATTGTGAGTATAAGGATTGTTTCAAAAAGTTACAAAGGGTTGTGTAATCAATAGATAATAATCTAGATCTAGTAATGATTTCATTGGTTCTTTCGTTGCTAGCAAGTCTTGATATGGCCTTCTGACCAATCCCTAAATTGTGCGATTGAACATGTCCTCTGCAATTTCAACCTCTATTTTTGTCTCTATATCCATGACTACAATCTTTGATGTAGAGGTAAAGGTAGTCATGGTAATTTTGGCTCCTCCGAGAATTATCGATGTTGAGTATCTTGCTCACTTGATCATAGCATCCATAAGTATCATGTTTTGTACTTCCCAAGCATCATCCTTGGCAGTCTGTCTTGGTTCATCCTCATTACCATCAACATTATTGAGCTTGTGTCTTTTTACCTTGTCAACATCATTCTTAACTTCTTCTTCAAGAACTTTCTTAATCAATGGTCTTTTCCCACTCTTCATGTCCTTTATTATCAATCTTCATTTTATCAATCTTCCCTTCTCGTTCATTATTGGTTCCAGAGGGTCTTGCTTTTTTACTATGGGTTTGTGGGGCCATCTACAAGGTACGTCCATTTTTAAGTCCTTTTAGTCACATAGGTAAAGTAAGTGTATATTAAATTATAGGATATTCATCTATATAGTTTCAAATTTTATTTCACAATTTTGTTTGATTCCCATATTACCCACAAATAGGGAGAGTGCATACCCAGTCATGATACCTAACAAGGAAAACATGAGGAGTCACCCTACTTCAAGCTAATATGTGGTGTCTATGAAATCCTTAGAGAGAAGATAAGGCAATTGGAAGACTCTCTAAGGTTTCGACGGAGAACCTTTGGGTCCATATCTGTATCAATTAAGGATAGCTAGAGTGGGGAACCTCATCCACCATGAAGACATATAGGAGGTGATTATGCCAGAACCCCGAGCCTAGACACCTCAATTTTCACCATTATGAACTTTAGGGTTTCCTAGGTTCAGGGGACTCGAGATATTATTTACTTAATGCATATGAGAATTTGTATGCTCTAATACCAACTATCACAGAACCGTTCTTACCCCAATACCAAGCCCACTGCCTAGAAAATGGTAAAGGGATTGAAATGTTCGTACTTCGGTTGCCCAAATGGATCTCACACACTTACATATACAATAAGAAATAATAACTCGTAAGACAAAATAATTAAAGGACTAACCAACACAATTTATGATTTTACCAATTGTCCTTGTCAACATAGAGTGTCAAGAGTTGAAGTGATCTAGTCAATTCTTCATAATGGTCCATTTTGTTTGCCTAATTGGCATAAAATCAAGAAAATCAAGCCATAATCAATGCATTTGCATGGTACGCTATTAAAAACAAGTAAAATAGTTTCTATATCAAAATAGTATACTTGGTAGGACTTATATTCAAAATAGTCAACAAGCAATTTTCCAAAAAAATATTTGTTCGACAAGATTTTATTATAAGTTTCCCATTATGTTGATATCGAGAGTCATAATTACATATTTATGTGGCTCCATCACCCCAACAAGATGGGGGAGGACACCTGGCTCCATCTCTCCATATGAGGTAGGAGGTCAATTGACATGTACAAGCTCGAGATCAATCAACATGTACAAGTTCCACCCTCTGAATGAGGAGGTCTCTTTTACTTAATATCAACAAGTATTACTGGCAGTCTTAATGGGAAATATCATTTATGTTTTCAAGTTTGTTGCAAACCATAATATAGAAAAATGGAAGACTACTCAGTAGGGAATGTTGCAGCTCAAACAAATACATAGCAAATATTTTCAAGAGATACATACAAGTATCATTAAATACCACTAGTCTATTTATGGAGGAATTAATATAAAAGCACACCTTTCCCCGAATATTTAGAGTAAGCTCTTAAAAGTTAGAGTAGATTCAAAGTCAAAACCCTGGCACATTAATGGGTATTCATGCATTAGCATTCCACTGTATGATAGAGAGTCAGAAGGACCAACATTAGAGTTCATTAAGCCTCATTATTGTGCTTGGGTGTGGTATCACATTATTGATCAATATTTCGATATATAAAGTTTTTCAAGTCCAAACATCATGTCCTGACATCATATCATGGATATCCACACTGAATCTATAATGAGCACTTTTTTTCCAGAATCACCCTCAAGGGTGAGGTGTAAGGGTCAAGATCATGTATTTCACAAGATGTCTAACACTTATAATCTCAATATCACAATTCTAGGGTTGGAACCCATCATCAAGCTTAATCATCACTTTATGACATAGAAATCACACTCAAGATTGAACAAGTCAACAAATACAGATCTAGATTTGTCATTCATCTAATCATGATTTTAGAGTCTCAAGATACTCATCCAAGTCAAGTATTAGGGTTTCCAAAGTTTAATCATGATTATTGAGTCATTTGACAAATTATATAACTAAGAATCCAAAATATATGGATATCAGTGAGATCAAGCTTCACAAGTATTTTTTATACAATTCTTTTGTTTTTTTTTGATCAAAATGGACTATTTTCTTAAAAATTTTGTAGCCAAGAATAAAAAGATATGATTTTTGCAAGTTTTAGTCATTTACTAGATTTTTGAGTAGAGGGGAGGGATATTTACCAAAAAATGGAATACACAAGGAAATCCTTGGGTGTCAAATTCTTGGTCAGCATTTGATCATCACCACTGATTGACAGTTGAGGGGTGACGGCCTCCACGACACGTGCACAAGATAGGAGAAAGAGCTATCGAAGGCGTGATGTGCTATGTCCATTAGATGTCAGTCGTCCTTTGACTATGGTCCATGATCAGTAGACAGGGAGATGGCTCCCTTACTCGACATCCTGCATGCTTGGTAAGGAGGTGTCATAGAGGTGTAGTGGTCGAAACAAAAGAGGGAAACGAGGAGTGAATCGAGAGGGAGAAAGGCAAGTTGTCGCTCGAGTTCTTGGGAGAAAACCAAAAGTGTGGATGGGGTTTTTATAGGGTTTCGAGGCTAGATTTAGGGTTAAATTTTTTGGTACAAGTCCCATGGAGGTAGCTAAAAGAGAAATCATCATTTTTTCTTGAAACAAGACAAGCAAAAGAATATTAATGCCTTGATGAGTTCAAAATTTTGAGGCGGACGTTTTCATTTGCTTAGATTTTCAAAATTTTTTTATATTGAGTTTGGATCGAACGCTCAACCTCATAGTCTCCTCTCCACTAATTGTGGGAGGTAGGATATGAGCTAATGTCCATTTGATTAGGCCCGAAATTACAAAGATTAGATCTAAGCATTGGGATTCACCCCCTCCCCTTGCAATGGATTGTTGACTTGGAAAAGTTGAATAAAAGGGCAAATAAAAGGAATTTTTAGCATATAACATCAAGAAATCATAGGAAATTGAGACAAAATTTGAACCATAGGTTCAAAAAAATGTGTAGAACATTTAGAAAATGGTTGAGAACCAAAGGATAAAGTTACATGGAAAAATGCATTTCTTTGGATCAAGTGATAAATTAACCTAATTTGTAGTGTCTCCAATTGTACAAAATCCACATTGGTCATTATATTTCGAATTTGAGTATAAAAATTGTTCAAGTATCCAAGGAGTAATAATTTGAGGTCAGGAGTGAGCATAAAAAAGGAAAAATAAGAATTGAACAAAAATAGGGGAAAATTCACTTTATCACACTGGAGTACATTGGTTGAATATTAATTGAACTTTGAACTGACAAGTTCAAGTGTTGAACTGAATGTTTCAGTATGTCAAGTCAATTGAACCAACTTTGGATATTCTAGACAGTTAACTGACCGGTTCAGGAAGCAAATTGATCAAATCAGGTCCATGAACCAGCCAACTTAGGTTTTGAATTGAGTGGTTGGAGGATCAATTTGATTGATTCAACAATTTGTGTTGATGCATGTTGTGTATTAAATAGGAGTATTAATTGATAATAAAATTGTGATAGAGAAATGGTGAAATGACCGATTCATGGGTTGAACTGATTGACTACATACAAACCATTAGTTCACCTATGAACCGACCATTTTTTTGCTAAGAGGTTGCAAAAATTCATGGAATTCTAGTCCCTTCTGCTCCCACTCAGACTGGGAACTCTGACCCTGACCCTAACCCTCCAATAAATATGGATACTAGGGGCTTCTTAGAACACAACTCAATTACCTCTAAGAATTATTTATCTTCACTAAATTTTCTAACCGAGAGAACTCGAGCAAGTCCTACCCGATAAAGGAAGGGATAACAATTGTGGAAGAGAAAGTTGGTGCTAGTATACCAACGGAGAGGGACAACCCCTTCCTGGTCGTTCTACTATTACGACATCACTTCCTGGTGGTCTGTGTGGACTATTATAGAGGTGAGGAGTTGTTACCACTAGGAGGATGATGTCATGCTACTATCTGTGGTGATCAAACATGAGTTGTTTCAGATGTGTTTGAGTGTGACATGAAGAAAGCAAAATACCACAATGAGGGATAGTTGTTGGACTCGCTCCAGGACTAGGTATGACATCATAAACCATACTTCCCATTACATAGTTGTTGAAGCAATTGTCTATTAATGGGAAATAATAATATTTTTCGTTGCCTATTTGATGCCATATTCTCAATTGTGGTATCAGAGTTACATTAATCTACTATATTTTAGAATTTCATTAGAATCATTGGATTTTGGTTTTTTCCTTTTATTTATTGTATCTGATGCAAATATTTAAAATGAATAATGTGCATATTTGTTTAAATACCACATACCATCCCAAACTAATATATATATATATATATATATATATATATATATATATATATATATATATATATATATATGTAATTTACACACATGGCCATAAAATTGGTTTGATGCAAGATGTGTTTCATGGTTATGGCCAATAACCCATGTATATGTTGATTGGTTTGTTTATTCATATTTATATCTTGGTTTGCATACCAAGCCTCTACCTCTTCATCCCAATGTAAAAGTATTATTCTTTTTTCCTATGCTGCCATCGAATGTAACTTGAGGTTTCTCATTACCATGTAAATGGTTTAACACCAATATGATTGTTGCTTTTTTTGTTATGACAAAGATGATGCTTAGCTCCAGACGAGCCGACCGTCTCAAAGACAAGCTGACCATTGGAGGAGTGAGAAGAAGAGCTGCAAAAAATGAATCGATCTCCTAGTGGCCCAACTGACAATTTGGAGGCCTCCAAACATCGGTTGGACAGGAGGATAGAGGACCATATTGACAGACCAACCGACCAATCAAGAGACGAACTAACTAGTTGAACGGTTGAACTGATCAACCCAAATTGGTTCAAGAGAAGATCTACACCAATAATAGGTTCATGCATGTGATGTAGACCTAGGTGGTAGTAATTCCTTGTGCTCCAAGGAATTACATTAGTATGCCCATAACCATCTCTAATGTTTTATATTGCATGCTTACTGTTGTGGGATATAGCATGTGTATGATACGTATTATACTGTGTGGTGCTTAAATACATATATGTACATATATTACTATATAAAAACCCTCAATCAAACATATTAAGTATAATATGCTTTCCAATAGTAACACACATGAAAAGTGTGATCCATTATGCATAGGCATGCCAATTATGGTGGGCTATCTATCTCGTAGAAGTGTGATGGAAATTATGTGGGCTTGCCAAGTGGGGTGCATTTCTATCGTGTTGGCTTTTGGGTCAGGCTTAATTGGCTGTCCTTCATGAGATTAAGCACCTAGAGGCATGTTAATGACAATGACATGGAGTTGAGTAATACCATATATCAAAGAATTGCATAAAATGCAATTGGAAAATGTTTCCTACCTTAATAATTGATTATGGATGCTGGAGTTGGTCGGGTAATAGTTGAATTATTTTAGATGTTGGTTCATTAGAAGTTTATGTGTTGCAATCTTTCGAATTGATTATTGAGGGTTATAAATTTTAACAAAATAATGAGAGTGATAGTTAATTAAAGGCCTAATTAAAAATCATCAAATTATATGCAAATTAAATCAACTCAAAATGGGGTTATAACAAAATTGCAAATTTCTCTTGTACAATCAAATGGTAACACAAAACAACACATTTACACTATGATCAGTGCTTGATAAAGACAAGTTGAATAGGAATTACTTTCACGACTGGTTCAGGACACTGCGAATTGTTCTAAAATGAGAGCACAAGCTCTATGTCCTAGAGACACGAGAGCTAGAATAACCTCTTCCCAATGCACCTAAGGATGACTGTGATATCGTAAGGACCCCCTCTCCCTATTATCCCTTGTTCAGGCGGACTGATAGGGCAAGGACCATTACCATCCTTTTATTTTTGAATGATTAATTAACCAAAAATAATTAATAAATTTCACTAAATAGGAATGAGTTTGGTACAAGATGAAATATAAAGTTTCCAACATGGTAACAAAATATGGATTTCTAAAGTTTACCATATGAAGTACAACCATATAATTATATCCTCCAGGAGTTACATTAAATTTAATGGTTTGACGCCTTCTTATATGGGT